>WUAT03203769.1:0-10972 GCA_010015005.3 Ulmus americana | reverse complement strand
CTCTCTCGTAGCATTCAGCTACGGTAGTTAGTTGTTTGCCATATCTGAGTGACATTGCAATGTCAGGTCGGAATACTTCCATTAGTCAATGAACTCTTGCTTCTTCGTGAAGTTTGATGAAATGATAAAACCGTTTGAGCTTCTCAAATTTTCTAACTTCAGTCAACGTCATCCCCTCTTGCTTCAAATTTAAGAATTTTTTTTGTTGAGCTCTCATTGATTCCAGATTGAAGTATTTTTGGTTAATTCTGTTACGAATTCATTCCAAGTTATGGAGTATACATCAATCCGTTCACAAACCGTCATCCACCAATATCGAGCATCCCTCTTCAATAAAGATGAGGCACACCAAACTTTAACCTTGTCTTCAAGTTCAATGAACTTTAGGATATTCTGAATGGAGTGTATCCACTAATATCCTTCATCCGGGTCCATAGAACCATCAAACTTTGTAGGTTCCATTTTTCTAAACTTTCTATACAAGAATTCTCGTCTGGTTACTGAGAATAATTACTCAACTTCCTGCTTCCGTATTTCTTGTTTCACAGATTCGCAAATTTTCGAACCTAGTTTCGATTGTCCCTCCTATTTTTGTTGGAGGCTGTGTACCGCTATTTCTTGTATTACTATATTCCATTGGATCTCAAAAATTTTAGTTACAACGTTCTCGACATTCTTCTTAAAAGTTGGTTCTTCTATTTCTTCCTTCTTTTTTATCTAATGAGTTCTGGTTTGGAATAAAAATTCATTTGTCATGAATTTGATTTAAGTGGACTAATATTTCGTATGTTCATATCAGGAATAGAAGATAAAATATCTTATTAACACTAATATGAAAATTCACATAAAGATCTCTTTACAAGAGATTCACAGCAAAAGAGTTACTATCAAACACAAATTCCTTTTTGTCTATAGGAATTTGCACAAAATGCGAGCTATAGTTAACAGCTTAACTTAGTGGTATAGGCTTCAGGGTTACTACATGGTAAACTTTTATCCTAATCCCCAGCTTTCTATTTACAATGGTAGTCTGGTATCCTCATGCTCCATCTATTATCTTTAGTTGATTGGTGGTGCATCCACGAGCATGATGACCTTCCTTGCCATACTTAAAACAGAGGTTTGTACCCCTGCAACATTCTTCTGGATGGGCTTTTCCACATTTAACATAGGTAGGGAAAGTGAGAATCCTCTTAGCTTTGGCTTGATGTACCACGTTCTTCAATTTCGAGCAGGCTTCTTTTCTTTTTTGCTTTATCCTTTTTAGCCTCTTTTTCTTCAAAGTCTGAGTAAGGCGATATTTAGCATGGAGCACTTTCTTGAAGCAATCATCCACCAATGTGGGTGGTTTGCTACTCTGCTTAACTGGTTGTGCAATATCCAAATGCAACATCTTTAGTAGCTCATGAGCTTTCACTTTCCCAGGCCTCATGATGTAGGGATAACAACACTCCTGGTGCTTGGTCTTTTGTTTTGTTTCTTGCTTTTTGTACTCCTGTTCTTGTTGCTGGACAGCAGATTGTAGCTTTTGGATCCAAGTGGTCTGTTATTTCATCATGTCTTGTGAAACTGCCATCGGGGTCATCTGACAAGTCCTTCTATCCTCTTGTAATGTTATAGTTGGAGCCATTCTAACAATCTCATCACCACTCCAGGCCAAATCATTTCCAGGTTCTGAGTCATCTCCATAGTATAGTTGAGTAAAGATTATACGATTTCAGCTAAACATCTATTTAATTCAAAGAAATGAAACGTACTTGGACTGCTAGAAGTTGTTGTAGGGAGTCTAGAGGTGAGGAGTAGGTAACTGCTCAAATACCAACCGTGACAACCCGAAACTTACCAGGACCTTTTAGTTGAAAAACTTAGAAAAATCAGAGTGAATCTTTTTTTCTTCAATCATACTTTCTAAATATAGTATTAATAATATTTAGGAAAGTAGGATACTTAGTTTATAGCATTAGAGAAAATCTCGTTAAAAGCTTGTTGTTTTACCCAACATTTTACGCAAGGAGAAGATTAAACTCTCTCCTTACAACCTGGTAATTCCCGTTCGTCATTTTAAAACCTTTTTTGTATGATCTCGAGAAAACATAAATTATATAAGGAAGTATAAAACACTAGCAGTGCCAGACTTATATTACTACAAAACTTTGAGAATAGATTGCTTTTACACTTATAAAGCCTGTAGTGGAAATAATAATTACGTAGCGGACTTTGATCATACCCACCCTCTAGCACATCTCCCAGCAAGCAAGTTCGACAATCCAACTGGGTACCTACAACACGAACAAAAGTTGTGAGCCAAAGCCCAGCAAGTATAAATGTGCTATCTCACAAAAACGTGCAATCTACTTAGCATATTAAGCACGCCGAAAGAGTAGACATATCAACAAAGACAATTCAGAAACTATAGTGAGAACATACTTACATCTTATCTGATTATACTAATAATGTTCTGGGATCATGTCAACCTCTACAGTAGTATTTGCCAGGTTTTAGAATTATGGCAGTTGAATCCGTTAATACAGCATAATCAACTAAACCGTATAATTTAGATATCGGAACATGGCAATGAAAATAGTTATCACAATATCAACAATTTATATCATCTTCATATGGACAATCAATATTTCAACATATATCATTAAGAGTCATGGCATCAAGCAAGTAAAATGCAGATGACAAAAATAAAGGATGCAGATTCTATGATTGATGATGATGTGAGCTTCGTAAAACATTGTTTATGAGAAAAGCTCTCTTTAAATTCATTTTTAGGCCCGAATGTCAACACAAATGCGCGCTACCAAAAACTAGGTCGAGAGGGTTTAATCCAAGAAATATTACCTTTGTTAAAGCTCAAAATATTAAAGTGTTGAGGTTGAAAAATGGAGAATTCCTTGTGCTCTCCTTTATGTAAATCTCGGCCAACATGAAGAAAAGAAAAGGAGAAAGGTATTTTCTAGTTACTTCTACCATTTTCTTTTCCTTTCCTTTCTAATTTTTTTTACACTCTATTTGTCTAGTATAAGGTCTTAACTGACCATGCCTTGTGGTTTTAATTAAATCACAAAATTTTCAATTGATTTTGTATTAAAAGCTTGCCACATGTTATTTCTCAAAGCCACACAAATTAATTTTCTTTTCTTTTCTTTTTCTCTTTTCTCTTCTCTTCTTCTTTTTTTTATTTATTATTATTTTTTAACATAACTATATAAATTAAAAATCAACACTAATAAATTCATTGTATTTGCATAGCAAATATCTTAAAGTTGTTTAGCATGTTGTACAAATTCGTGATACCACAATAAGAAAAACGAAAAACCGTAGACTTACCGGCTAGCGAAAACCATTCTCGCCGCCGGCAAGAGGGAAATAAAACTCCCATACAAAAACTAGGGAAAACCTTGCCGTGGCGAACTTCTTTCTCACCGCTGGTGGAAATCAGGATGAAGAATTTCGTTGCCGACGAGTATAAATCTCGCCGCCAGCGAGTAGCGCTAAGTTAATTTAACTTGTCCTGTTTTGTGATTTTTCTCATTGGGCTATAAATACATATTTATTGACTTATCCTTTTTAGACATAATGATGTGGATTCTTGAGTATGATAGCTTTTCTTGGGTTTTACAGCAGGAAAGACCTTACTTCCATTATATTCATTTAGACGACACTTGATTTCCTTGATTCCCCACTTGGTTGAGAACCTGACGACCTGATTGAAGATGGACATGACTGCCCACATGCTATGAATCCAAGATTTTCCAAGGATAACATTGTAGGCAGACGGACTGTCCAACACCATGAAGGTCACATAGAGGTTTACCTACCGGCCTAGATTGGAAGAGTGATTTCCACCGTGGAGATCTTCTGCTCCCTACTGAATCTAATAAGGATGATGGACTGGTGATGGATGTTATACTCGTCAATCTTCATTTCCCTTAGAGCACTCAAAAATAATACATTAGCAGAAGAGTCGTTATCAACAAGAACTCTTTTGATCCTACAATTGTGATTAACAAAGAGATGGCAAGAGCTTCATGATAAGGGTTGATGAGCAATGCGGCCTCATTGTTAATGAAGCTAATGATCTAGTTTGTGGGCAATCAGATGGTGGCTGGGAGGAGTTGGTTTTTGGATTGACAGCAATCCTGGCATGTCACCTAGTGGTAGAGTAGCTAACATCATTGACTTATGATCCACCAGTGATGATGTTAACATTTCTCTATGGGATTGGCTCTACAGGTTGTTCGGCTTGTCGGTTGTCCATAGAGCTAGGGTGTTCTTCCCCTTGTTGGATAGCAGATCTTGAAGGTGGCTCTTCTTGAGTAGCTCAACAACTTCAAGTCATAGAGTGATGCAACCATAGGTGTTGTAGCCATGGGTTCTATGGATCTCACACCACTTGGTAGTGTCACACTTTGCATCAAGGTTGTTAAGCTTACTGGGCCATCTGACGGTGTTGCCCATGCCTTTCATGACAGCGATTAACTCAACAAGCTCAATGTTGAGGTTATACTTTAGTACTTGGGTGTGGCCAACTAGGGTCAAGGTTTGCTCACTCGGCTTAGTCGATGGTTGGTCGAGTGGATACCTGTTGTCCTGGGCTAGAAGTCTTATTGGTGTCATAGGATAGGCTGAGAGTTGGTTCATATTTCAGGTCACTTGGGGCGCTATTGCATACTCTGGTTGACGTATGAAGACCAACGGCCGTGATGGAGCACATCTTCTTCCCATATGATCTCGACCTAAGCTTAAGCTAGGACGTCTTACATCGCGGTGCAATTGAACTTGGTGAGTTCCTTGTAGAGCTCCGCGTCTGGGAAGAGCCCCTTTTGGAAGGCATCAATGGTTGTCTCCTGATTGGAGAACAGTACGAAGACCTTCTTTCAGTTGAAACGAATGACGTAGTCTCAGAGTGGCTTGCCTCGGCACTATTGGACTCTATAAAGATCTCATGAGAGCTTTTCCAACTTCTTGCTTCTAGCGGATTGTTCCATGAAGGTATCTGTAAGTTGAGCAAAGGAAGAGATGGAATTGTTTGGTAGGTTAGTGTACCACTGGAGAGCTGGTCCTATCAAGCTGGACCCGAAGTTCTTCTACATGCAGGCCTCACAGAGCTATCGGGGTATGGCGGTGGTGAACATCCTCTATTTGTAGGAAGCAATGTGGTTGCTTGGATCTATAATGCCATTATAGAGTTGCATGTTAGGGAAGATGAAGTTCTTCGGCATCTCCATGAGGGCAATGGTGTTGACAAATAAGGAGTCGGTGTAACTATGTGGTGGACTCTTCTTGAGGTGGGTTGGAACCCTGGGAATTCATTGGATGATGATCTCCATCTTTGCCAGCCTCTTAGCCATAGCTTGTTCCATGGGAGTCGCGACAGATGAGTATAATCTGGTATTAATGGTGACTGGGGGTGGTGGGCTATCACCCGACGTAGGATGCAGAGTTAAGCTAAAGGCACTGGTGAAAGACGGAAGCGGTAAGTGGATTAGACTGACCATTGACTAAATCGGCAGGTAGATAAAGGTTAGAAGTCTAAGGTGGGCATTAGCTAGAACAGAGGAAGTAGGATCGACTGGATGAATGATTTCGTTATCATGTGGAGACCAAGGAACCCTACCGACCCAGATTGAGACCCGTTGAGGTTTATCATGGAACTTGTGGGAGGCGATGTAGAGCCACTAGTGATGGTGGGTAGTTGAGTCGATGAGCTCTAGGGATCTAGAGTCATAAGGGGTTGCTTCAAAGGTACTGAGACTTTGAACCTATAGTCATGTAGTTGCTGGGGTGTGGACTCGAGAGCCGAGAGCTATTGGAGCTGCTCCTGGAGGGTCTAATTCTCAACACATAGAATTGTGTTCTTATCCTACGGTACCATGAAACAGTTTGTATTCTCCTAGACTTGAGTCGTGAAAGTGGCGATATGAGTCATGAGATTGTTGATTGGAGGGTCTACGTTCTTTGCAATGGAGTGAGGTTGGTATTAAAAGATGAAATGCAGAGGCCCTATGGTAGGCGCCAAAATTGTAGACTGTAGATTTCTACAGTCGAATCTTGTGCTCTTGAGACCACCGAAAACCTGTTGGACAGAGAAAGTAGAAGTAACTGTTAAGTCCTTGACACCGGGGGGTGTGCCGCCCAAAGGATCTCTGATAGGCAAGTTAGATTGTGGAAGAGAGAATAAGATCCAATGAAATAAGGAAAGTTGGAGAAACATTATTGTGACCATGGGATTATGGCTCGGCGAAGGCTATAGGAGTAGACGGAGCTAGTCTCTGCAGCAAGTGATGTATTAGAGTTGGTGTTTTCCAGTGAGAGAGTGGGATCATGATCAGATCTCCCTCCCATGAGGTGATTGATTTTGATATTTATAGGTGAATGGGGGGAGTAAATGCTGGTTCTACATAATGTGAAGCATCACATCAGTTGCACTCACTAGCTTTAAAAAATGTAGAGTCAGACATTACATTCCTGGTCATTATGAGATAATTAAGACGAAACCCTCCTTGAATGAAGGACTAAGAGGTTCAACCTGAAAGACCATAATGAACCTGATTGTAGGGCGGTCCATCTCGTAAAGTGACCCGCTCTGTAAGATGACCCGATTCACTAGTTAGCGCAACCCGTAGAATGACCCAAATTGTAGAGTGACTTGGCTTCGAGATTGGGCTGACCCGTAGAGTGAATCAACTCATAAAGTGGTCCAGCTCGTAGAGTGAATTACCTCACAGAATGGGCCGCCTTAAAGGTTGGGGCTTCCGTGAGATAGACCCTAGTGTAGAGCCAATTGACCTGGTACCGGATAGAAAGGTCAATACGAATTTTTGCCCATACAACTAATACTTTCATCACAAAACAATCAAAGAGCATAAAAATGATTAAAGATTAATAAACCTATCCATTGGACCCAACTTTCTTAGACAAGAGAAACATCAAATCCCTACCCCCACATCACAATTCAACACACAATCTCCCATTTTTGCTCTATTTCATGAAGAAGAAAAAAAATTTAATCAAATATCAAAGGGTTTCTATTAAACAACAAAGATTTCACTTTTAATTTAATTTCAGTCAAAGAGAGGAAAAAAAGTTACGAACCCGATCCATGAAAATGTCATTCTTTTTCCATATTCGGTGTTGACCCAAGCTCAATAAATCATTTAAGCCTAAAACAAATACAGTTCAAGCCTAGAAATCAAATCACTCACAAAAACTGAGAAATCATAATCTCCCACAAAATCCAAGATCACAAATTCAAATAAACATACCTCACAAATTAGTCAATGTCAAAGAAACAACAAAGAAGCTGGCAGGGAGGAGGGCTGCCGGTAGGGAGGAAGATGACAATTTTTTAGAGAGACGGTAGGGAGAGGAAGAAGAAAAGAATGGGAGAGAGAGAGAGATCGAGTAAGAAGAAAGTGGAAGAGGAAAAGAAACGGGAGGGAAAAAAGAAAAAAAAATGTTAGAAAATTTATTTTTTATTTTTTTTTATATTGTAATATAATTAATAAATCTAATAATAAATAAGGGTATAATAATAAAAAAAATATATATTTAAGATGATTTATGTCTATTGTGAGTTAAACCGGAGTGAATTCTCAAATATTAAAACACACTTTTTATGGGACATAAATATTTCATTTTATTCTATTCCAGTTATAAAAAAAAATGCTTATAAAGTCAAAAATAACTAACACAACAACGTCCTAACTATTTTTTCCTTTTGATGAATTTTTTATTTTTTTTATATTTTAAATGAGGAGAGGAGTCATGATATTATTAGGGATACTTACATTTTGTTACCGTATATGTTTTTTGAATGCTCAAAAAAGTACCTAAATATTTCAATAATATAAAAGGTACCTTCAATATTGAGAATATTACTCTTTAGTACCCTGAGTCAATGCACTTTGAATTATTTAAAAAATATATCGATTCTACCCTTATGTTATTTTTAATTAGTTATAAATATAGTATTATTCTTGTTTCCAAATAAAGAAAAAATACATACCTATATTTTTTTTTATAAATAAAAGTAAAAACCTAAAATTAACCTAAACTTAAACATTAAAAGAAGAGATTTTGGACATTTTCCTAACTGAAAATCAATAGAAGGTTAACTCAAGGTACCAAAAAATAATAATCTCAAAATAGAGAGTACCTTTTCGAACATTTGAGAAAATAAATGGTACCTAAATGTAATTATTCCTATTATTTTATATCTAATTATTATATTTTTCGCTGGATATATAATTAGTTTTGATTTTTTGTTAATCTATCACGTGTAGATTAGTCACTAGATAGTTGTATGTTAACTTAATGAGTTGGCTTATTAGTTGGCACCCAACCTACTCAAGGTTTGGCACATAGAGCACCGCCGTCGTTGTCTTAGTGTTTAAATCCCCAACCTACTCTAAGTTTGGAAGATTGGCCCTCAATCTGGTTTTAGTGGGGTCTGTTCTTTATTTAATTTGACAAATTTTTTGAAATTAAAAAATATATTTTATTTTGGTAATTTGAAGAAATATTTTATTTTAATGATTTGAACATCGTTTTTATTTTGGTGATTAAAAAACAGTAAAAATAGATAAATTGATTTTCTCTTCGCAATTTGAACAAATATTTTATTTTGTTTTATTTATTTTTTATTTTTTTAAAAAATTCTTTTGTACTTTAATTATTTTATGTATCTTTGAATTATCAAAATACTTATTTGTTTTTGTGAGGTTATTTCTATAGTTCTATTATATTTATTTTTAAATATGGTCATGTTCTACACCCTATTATATCATATTCTTAAAAAGTTTACAAAAAAAAAAAAAAAAAACCCTCGTTCTTTTCCCTATTCCAAAAATTATTATATCTTATTTTACTCAATATCCTCACCACATTTTACATCATCTAATATATTCAATAATTTCACACACTAATTCCTACCACATTCTACATTATATTATTAATATATCACCATATTTTACATCATCCAACATATTCAATCATTTCACTCGCTTATCCCTACTATTTTTTACATATATTATTAATATCCACACTATGTTTTAGATAAATTATTTTTAATCTTGTGAACCTCACTTACTTATACCAAAAAAATTTAGAATCCTATTTGAAAAATTATTCTACTCATAATCATCAAAATCTAGTTTAAAAAAAAATATTATGAAGGAATGTTGATAGAGATATAAAATTGAAATACAAACAAAAATGTATTAAACCCTACAAATCAAAATAAAAACTTTCAAAATAGATAAAATATAGAAAATTACGTAAATTAAAAAAAAATCATGTTGGAATATTGATAGAAATATGAAATTGAAATACGAACACAAATGTATTCATTACAGACCAACATAAAACAATTCAAAATAGCTAAAATATAGAAAATTATGTAAATGAAAAAGAGAAAAAAACATGTAAGAATGTTGATAGAAATTTGATATTGAAATACGAACACAAATATATTAAATATTACAAACCAAGACGAAACAATTCAAGTGTAAATAAAACTATTTCGACTAATGACTATCCTAAGCATTGTTGTCCCGACAAATTCATTATTTCAAGGTAACTAGGAATCTCTTCAAAATATATTTTTATTTAATTTTGAAAAATTTCAAGATTTGGACGGATTTTAAAATACATTTAATTTTTTTTATTAAAAAAAAATAGTCAAAGTGGTGTGATGAAAACATAGTTTTGAAAAAAGAAAAATGGATAGAATTTGAACAGAGTTTTTATTTGAATCACGAAAACAGATTTGAGATAATAGTATAATACTACTACAAAAAAATGATTTAGCAAGGTTTGAAAACCCATGCGAAAACCTTTTCATATGAGCTTAAAAACCGTCTCTATAACTAGCGATGTGGAATCAAATGGCGAGAGTTAGATTTCGCAACGGGTAAACATCCTGAAAAGTTAGATTCCGTGATGGTTACCTGTCGTGAAATCTAGCTTTTCGCAAGGGTTCTTGGCTTACCTGTAGCGGAATCTGGCATTTCACGAGGGTTCTTGGTTTACCTGTCTCCAAAACTTATGTATTGTTTTTATATATATATCCTGAAATTTACAATTTTCTTAGGGTTGCCGAATCTCATAATTTTAATTATGGCGCACTTATTAAAAGAATAACCCAGAAAACCAAAACTAAACAAATAATAATTTTATTGATTACTAAGATATACACAATATTTAAAAAGTATACATAAAGTAATAATAAATGAAAAAATTAATAAAAAAAAGTATTTTACTCGTTTGCTTTAATCTTCATCGTTTGCTTCACCGTAGTCCACCCATTTCTCATGAATTTTGTTGAGGTCCTCCATTGTGTAGGTGACGACAAGATTGATGAAAAGCTACAAAGCAAATTAATTTTCTTAGCACTACAAGAAAAATGGTTAAAAACCACAGTGATTCCCCATTGGTTTTTTGGTCTAAAACCACGGTTGGGCAATCGCGGTAACTAGCCCTATAGTTATTACTACACCCCTAAAAGCATAGTTTTTACCCATGGTTGTTTGATACTGAATAACTGTTGTTTTTGGGTGCAGAATACCACATTTATTACCCGTATTTTTTGGATCTTATATTTATTTATTTTTTAAATCAACGTTATCTTTTTTTATTTATTTATTTTAAACTATGATATTTAATTAAAAAAAACATTGTTTATGTTCGTAAAATCGTTATAAATAACTATGACGTACATATTAGCCGTTGTTTTTTAAATTGTAAAATTACATGAAATTTATACAAAACTGTTTATTTTGTGTTTAGATTATATATCCGTTGTATTTAATATTCTTAAAGAACATATTTTTTTTTTCTTTTAAAAATCATTGTTAAACCCCTTTCATATACCATAATTTAATACCACTACAAGAAAAAGGCTCTATTGGGGTGACAATTTTGCGACGACAAGGTTGTCGTTGCTATAGACTGAGCCTATAGC
>WUAT03203658.1:0-11625 GCA_010015005.3 Ulmus americana | reverse complement strand
AATATTTATCAAAGGTAAAACTGTAAATAGTAACTTTTGAAACCGTAAAAGTAATTTTCACATAGAGTAAAAATGTATAATATTTTCTAATCAATTGAAGAAATCATTAAAACAAATAGGTGAAGGAATCACAAATCAACAAAATCTTATGCTAACTTGAGCATCAGAGTATATTTGGCCGGCACCACCCTGGTGTCAAGGTACTTCTACTCACTTTCCTTTGATTTCAGTCTCTGGTGCTTCTTCATCTTAATTATGGACCTTTTAGCCTGTACAATTTGGCACCCACTGTTGGGCCCCAACGATCAATTCACATCAAAAGACAATAAGCAAGACCTTGACTATAGAGCAATCACCAAAACGCTTGGACTTAGCTTCCCAGATAGCTATTCTGACACACTAAATGTCTAAAAATGTGGAACGAATGAGACAATTGGAAGCTAAAAATTCAGCCATGTGGACTAAAAACTTGGAATTATAAGGACAAGCAGAGAATATAACCTCATAATTGACTCCTCTGCTTGGATTCCAGTGACCTAGATTCTGAGCACATATCGAACCAATGTCAAACCTTGATCTAGAAACTCTAACTATAGAGAGAAGGACAAGTAGAACCAAATCAACATTGATGGACAACAACCAACCAAGCAAAGAACCTGGACCCATTATGACCCAGGGAGCTTCAAGTCCGTCCAGAATAGATCCATCAACGGACTGCATGGATATCTTGCTAAATCTAACACCACATGAGATGGAGTTCTAGTGACGCCTCATGAATATAGAAGATATGATATGAAGGATCCCAGTGATGCCTACTCTTATCAAGAAAAGCTCTGTGAATTGCTATATAGACTCACCATTCATGGATAACATTGCACTAGTCAACATACTTAAGAAGTTCAGCTTCCCCACTATAAAGTTGTATGATGGGCCCAAAGATCTGGACAACCATATTGCATAGTACCACCAACATATGTTCACAACAACCATCCCTAGGAAATGAGATAAGCCAACATGTACAAAGGGATTAGATCAAGCATAATCGGGCCAGCATTACAATGGTACATCGGTCTTCCTAATAATACTATTTTTTCTTTTGCACAAATCACTACTAAAATAATGGGCTTTTATCACATGTCAATCCCACTTTATTAAAAATTGTGATTAAATAATTGTGTGTGGGAGTGTAAAACAAAGGCGGCTCCGTAAAAAATTTGGGCGAGATATGTAAAAATTGAGCTTGTCCCCATTAATCACACTCAAACACCCAGCCACACTAAGACACCCACCATTGTTCGAGAAAGAGAAAGAGCGAGTATGAGAGAAAGAGAGAGCGAGTGATCGATTAAGATAGAATAACGCCAACATCACCACCACTGTCGTCTGGCCACTGGCTATTAGATTCATTGCAGTGAACTCAGTTCTTTATTTGGTTTGCGTCAAAGCGCAGAGGTATTTTTTCTTTATTTTATTTGGATTTTGTGGCATTTTTTGTTTATTTTTTTGCTTCTCTGGTTTGCGTCACCTCTTCTTCTCGTTCCACGTGATTGAGATTTGGGGCTAGATTGTGATTTGGGTAATATATTAGGGCTTATTCTGTTTAGGGAGATATTCTCAGGTAAATTCTGATTGTGGGTTAGGGATTGATTTTGGAAAAGAGGAAAAACTTGATTTTAGAATTATTCTTTAAATCTGAATGTGAAAATACAAGTATTATGGTTTGAATTATAAGATTGTTTTTTTTCACCGGTATTTCGATGCTGTTTTTTATAAGGTTTTTGTACTAAAACATTTGATTTGCACTAGATTACTTATAACTATCTAATTTAGCTTCGTTTGAGCTTGTTTCTTCACTAACAATTTCATTCGAGATAGACTCAGAGTCACTACTTGTACTTTTGACCTTGTACAACAACATCCTCACTGTTTGCCACTCCCTTCTCTTCAAAACTAATATTTTATTTTGTGACATGTTCTTCATTTTCTGGCCCAGTTGCCTTCAATTGAGATAGAGTCAGGTTGTACCTTTAATTTTGTGTATTTGGCTTGTTTGATTAAGAAACAATATGCAACTCTAAGTTGGCTATTGGTGTTGTGATTCTCATACTTAATTATTTGGGAATGATTTGATCTTTATGCATTTTCAGATCAAACACAATTAAATGATGCTCAAATAGCCTTTTTCAGAGGTCAATGACATAGTCGCTACCTCTACTTCGGTGGGTCAAAATTATGCATTTCATCATTTTGTGCCTCTCACCTTTTTCATGCTTTTGATATTCATATCATATATTTATTCAGAATCTCAAGCATACCAAATGTTCTCTAGGAAACAGCCTAATTGGTTCCTAAACTTCACAAGGATCCCACTTTCCTCCCCACTTTTGTGTTTCCATGTCTTCAACTTTCTTCTCATAATTTCTATATGCTACAGCTTGTCTGCATTTATATATAGAATGGTAAGAACATAAGAAATAACTTTTTTTTTTGACAAAAATTAGAAATTTAGTTATATTCACTTGAATTCTATAAAACTTCAGGTTTAAGTGATCAAAGAGATATATTGTTGGATGGGAAAAATATGACAGTTGACATGGTCAAGGGTAATGTTGTAATTTCATAAGGATTTTAAAGGTATTTGGGCATGGAGGCCCATTACAATGGACTCAAGATGAAGGATTCATCCGAAGGAACTAGCAAAGGGATCAAGCGAAGGGCTTTTGTCAACGGACTCTCAGCAAAGGATAGAGTCCGGAGGGTGAAGGATAATACTCTGAAGGATTTATGTCGGAGGAGTTTTATTATAAATATTAGATTCCTTTTGTAATTTGTCATTCAGAACATTTTCAGAGTGAGAATTCTAGAAAGAGATTAAGAGTTCATTTTAAGTTGATCTTCCACATTCTTCTTTCTGTTTGACTTGATCTTGAGAAGTTTTGTATTTGATCCAACTGAATTGTATTGAAAGAGGAGTTTATTGTTTGTGCAAATTTATTCACATCCAATTGGCGCTGTTTGTGGGGAAACTGATACAAAAAGCTGTGTTCTGTGAAGCATAGAATCGGATTCATGTGCTTTGCTAAACTCGTGTTGTTGACTCTAATTCTCTTTCTTTGCAATTCCTTTTGCAATTGAATATTCTGTTACAGAGAAAAGAAGCAATGGTGAAGCGCAAAGGATCAAAGAACTTACATACTTCCATGGTTCAAGAACAAGCAGCTAGCAACATCGTCCCGAGCGGAGATTTTGCGATCAAGATGGACAAGATACTCGGAATGATCCAGGGATATGAGGGAAAAATCGACACGACTATGGAGCTAATGCTAGACATGCAGAAATGATTCGAGGAAAAGCTCGAGGCTCTGAGAGAAGACAACAACGCGATAAAGGCGCAACTAGATGGCCAGAAGAATGACTCAGAGAGAGTAAAAAGTCCCAAGAAATCCAAAGAAGAGGAAGGAAGCCATCAGAAAAACCTGAAAAACAAAGAGTAGAGTTCGAGAGAAACTCCTCAAAGAACAAAAGAGCCAATGAGGAATGAAAAGAATGAAGTTTTAGATACAACAAGCTCCTGCACAAAAGAAAGGAAGAAAGATATTGTTTGAGAGAAAAAGAATACTAGATCTAAAGGCGGAAGGCCTCAGACAGGCACAAAAATGGCAGGAAGGCTCACGACTGGGAATCTTGATGAAAGATTGATTGAGGAGGTGGCAAAGCAAGTTGGAGAAGTTCGGGGATTTTACCTGACGAATAGAGTAGCAGCAGCAATGGAAGGGATCATCAAGACACCCTTCATTCCATGGATAGAGAAGGAGGAAAAGCCCAAAGACTTCAATCCCCTGGCAATGGAGAAATATGAAGGCAAGGGGGATCCTATGGCTTATCTTCTCCACTACAAACAAAGATTGTTGATGGAGAAAGTTTATGACGTGCTAAATTGCAAGCTGTTCGCCATGACTTTGATTGGAAAGGCCTTATCCTGGTTCTATCAGTTGCCAGAAAGATCCATTTCGAATTTTGCAACCTTTAGGAGGAGGTTCCTAGAGCAATATCACAATAATCGTCCCCAGCAGAGGTCTATGGTGGATCTCTATAAGGACCAGAGGTACAATGAAGCTATGAGGGATTACTTGGTGAGGTTCGTGGATTTCACGAGTCAAAATTTTGATTTGGACTTGAGGCAAGTTGCTAAGATTTTCATCAGAGGCTTGGTGAGAGGTTCTCTTCTACATGAGAGGTTCTTAGAGAGTCCACCATATGATCTAAACTAACTAAATTCGAGGGCCAAAGGGATCCTTCAGTAGAAGAAAGTAGGCTGTAGTTTGCGAAGAGTGCCACGATAGTCATCTCCTAGAATAACTTAAGGCCAGGGAGTCAGATTATAGCTGGAGGACAAGAGATGACAAAAAATCGAGTAGATCAACAAGAGACAGAGCAGAGGACAAAAAAAAGGAGTTCGGATTAATCCAACAGTTCGGCAAAAAGATTCAAGACCGACGAAGAAGATTTTGACTATGCCGCAAGAAAAGATCTTTGCCGAGCTTAAAAATGATAATGTCTTCAGGCAACCCCAATAGATTTAATGTCCCAAAGCACATGAAAGACAAGTCTAAATTATGCATGTTCCACAATGATTACAGGCATACTCTTGCCGCATGTAGAAACTTGTATGGGCAGCTGAAAGCAGTGATGAGGAAGGGTCAACTACTGAAGTATTTGAAGAAGAAGGCTCCTCTGGGATTAGTGGAGAAATCCTAGGAGTCTGAGAGAGTGATAGTCAAGACGACTAGCGAAGGAGATTCGAAGGTTCATGGGACTAGCGGATCAGCCAGAACCTCTAGATAGTGTCGTTCGTGGGAAAAGACAGTGAAGGAAAAGAGAAGAAATACGACATATATGCCTCAACGAGATAAGAGAGAAGTTTGAGAACTAAAGCCCTCAGGCGATATGTATTAGGGATATTAGAGAAAAAAGGTTTTAAACCAAAGGCCTCAGTGCTAATAGTTTTCACCAATGAAGATCTGGCAACAATCAAACTGGCTCATGCTGATCCTTTGGTGGTCAAGCTGAGAATTGGGGATACAATAGTATCTCGGGTCTTGGTTGATGGGAGGAGTAGTTCTGATGTAATCCTTTGGAGCGCTCTACAAAGGATGGGAATGGTAGAAGAATTGATTCAACCAGTGAGCACTCACATCTACGCCTTCGACGGGACAAAGGTTAATGCAATCAGCACCATTAGTTTGCTTGTCTATGCTATGGACCAAATCCTGATGGTGAAGTTCTTTGTAGTGGATATTTAATCGATGGTCAATGAAATCATGGGACAAGAGTGGATCCATTCGGTCAAGGGTGTGTGGTGTCGACCCTACACCAACTACTAAGATGCCAATCCCCATACGTGACATACACGATCAATATTAAAGGAGACCCGACGAGGGATCATGGGTGTTTCAATTTGGATTCTAGAGGAAAGGTGAAGAGGTTATCTGGAGAAAAGCTGTGTCAGATGGAAAAGGGGAAGGCAAAGGCGAAGGTATGAGAGGGATTATCAGAAGATCTTGATAAATAGCAATTAGAGGGGTACTTGCCAGCTTATCTAAAAAGGGTGGAAGACGAGGTGGACGAACCTAAAACAACAATCGAAGAATTAGAAGAAGTTTCTTTAGACAAAAATAATCCCGATGAAAAATTGCTGGTGGGCACTCTTTTAGCTAAAGAAGAAAAGGAAGAATTGATGCTCTTCCACCACAGAAACAAAGACACATTTGCCTGGTCCCATAAAGATTTCCCAGGAGTAGACCCATTGATGGTTGAACATCACTTGAATATAGATCCAAGATATCCTCCAATCTGGTAGAAGAAGAGGAGATTTGCCCCGGAGCGAAATAAAATTGTTAGCAATGAGATAGATAGTCTTTTGGAGACAGATGCGATCGAGCCTTGTCAATATCTTGATTGGTTTTCGAATGTAGTTGTGGTCAAGAAGAAAAATGGCAAGTGGAGGGTCTGTATCTACTTCACCAATCTCAACAAAGCATGACCAAATGATAGTTTTCCTCTCCCAAAAATAGATCAGCTTGTTAATGCTACAACAGGTTTTGAGAGGATGAGTTTCCTTGATGCCTACTCGGGGTATAATCAAATTCATATGAACAAAGAGGTATTGATGCATACAACCTTCATAACTGAAAGGGGGATCTATTGTTATAAGGTAATGCCCTTCGGATTAAAGAATGCGGGAGCTACTTACCAAAGACTAATCAGTAAAATGTTCCTCAGATTGATAGGAGTGATGGTTGAAGCTTATACTGACGACATGGTGATAAAGAGCTGAAAGGCCCAAGATTATATTTGAGACACAGGCAAAGTCTTCGAAATATTTAGAAAATTCCAAATGAAGCTAAACCCTCTGAAGTGTGCCTTCGGAGTATCCTCAGGGTAGTTTTTGGGGCATATCGTCAGTCGACAAGGGATCGAGCCAAGTCCGACTCAGGTGAAAACACTCTTACATA
The DNA here is from genome assembly GCA_010015005.3 of Ulmus americana. Classification (NCBI taxonomy): domain Eukaryota; kingdom Viridiplantae; phylum Streptophyta; class Magnoliopsida; order Rosales; family Ulmaceae; genus Ulmus; species Ulmus americana. Next base: position 5,110 of record WUAT03203658.1, on the reverse strand, counting down.
TCGAAGAGCCAAAAATCGTGAGAGATGTTCAAAGTCTTGCTAGGAAAGTAGATGTGTTAAGCCGATTCATCTCTAAAATGTCCGACAGATGCAAGCCTTTCTCTCGCTGTATCAAGCAATCTTTAACTTTGGAGTGGGGAGAAGAGCAAAGCAAAGCATTGAAAGGGCTGAAAATATATTTGAGTACTACCCCTATTTTATCAGCTTTGAATGATGGGGAAGATCTCTTTTTGTATTTGGCTGTCTTGGATGTAGAGGTGAGAGAGGAAGAAGGGAAGTAAAAACCAGTGTTCTATATGACTAAGATGCTCCTGGATGCTGAGACAAGATATAACACGATAGAGAAGATGGTTTTGGCCTTGGTCATAGCGAAGAATAAATTGCGGCATTATTTTGAGTCTCACGTGATCAAATTGATGATTAATTGTCCTATAAGGCAAATCCTTTCAGAGCCTAATCTTTCGGGAAAGCTTACCAAATAGGACATTGAACTAGGTGTTTACAATAGAAAGTACGTCATGAGGAGTGCTAGAAAAGGGCAGGTATTGGAAAACTTCCTAGTTGAGATTCAGTCATTCGAACCACTGAAGAAAGAAACCATGATTCTTTCGAAAGAAAGGATGAGTTGGGTAATGAATACCGATGGAGCATCGAATAAGAACAGAGATGGAATTGGTATAGTACTAGAGAATTTATCAGGAGTGTTGATTGAAGAGGCCGTCAAATTAGAAGGGAAAATGACGAATAATGAGGTGGAATACAAAGCTTTACTCTACGGTTTAGAACTAGCATTGAGGCTAGGAGTGCAGCACCTGAAGATCATTCTAGACGCAAAGTTGGTTTCAGGGCAGCTGGTTGGAGCCTTTGAAATGAAGGACACTTGGATGAAGTCTTACCGCAATACCACAAAGTCACTCATGGCTGAGTTCAGACACGTAAAGATCGAAGCCATCAAGTGAGAATTGAATTCTCGGGCCGATGCATTGGCGAAAGGTGTGGCATATGGAGAGTATCAGAAGAAAATAGAACTAGTGATGATGGAAGACATGACCGAAGGGAAAGGAGTAGAAAGACTCTATAAGGTGAACATGGTTGATGTGGCCAAAAGATCTAGCGAAGGGGGCGATTGCATGAAGGAGATCATGGATTTCTTGTAAGAATCAATTATCCTGAAGGATAAAACGAAAGCCCAAAAGATAAGATTGAAAGCTACTAGGTACACCATCGTGAGAGAAATATTGTTCAGGAAGTCATTCTCTGGACCTTTGTTGAGGTGTTTGACAAAGAATGAAGCAATCAAAGTGCTAAATGCCATTCATTTTGGAGTATGTGGAAACCATTCGGGGGGAAGAAGTCTAGCTCATAAGGTGATTACTGCTGGGTATTTTTGGCCATACATGATGCAAGATGCCATGCAATTCGTGAAAAGATAATGTGAGAAATGTCAGAAACATGCTCCCCTAATTCATCAACTTTCGGAGCCATGTCATTTGGTAGTAAGTCATTGGCCCTTCGCTAGGTGGGGATTGGATATTATTGGAAAGCTTCCAATCGTGAAGGCTGGAAAACATTTCGTGCTTCTTCCGACATATTATTTTACCAATTAGGTTGAGGCCGAATCCTATTCCAGCATTACGATGAATGATGTGATAAACTTTATATGGAAATATATAATCTGTCAATTTTGTCTGCCGAAGTCTTTGATGATGGACAAATTTGACACAATTCAATAATCTCAAGATAGAATGCTTCTGTGAGATGTATGGAATTACGATAAATTATTCTCTAGAATACCATCCATAGGCGAATGAAAATGGTGGAGGCGATGAATAAGACAATTGTTGGGACTATGCGAAGGAATATGGAAGACAAAAAATGAGCCTGGCTGGAAGAGCTACTGAAGGTCCTATAGGCTCAGAGAACAACGAAGAAAAGAGCGATAGATTGCAAACTTTGACTACCTTGGTTGCAGAAAACCTTGAAGAAAATCAATGCTAGCTGACTAGAAATCTAGATTTGGTTGAAGAAATTAGGGAGTGGGATCAAATCAGAAGGGCAACTTACCAACAGAAAGCCCAAGCCTTCTATGATCAGAAAACAAAGATTTGATGATTTGAGAAGGGATAATGGGTGATGCGAAGGATCCCTGAAATAGTCCAGAAGGGAAAATTTGGTGAGTAGTGGGAAGGACCATTCGAAGTGAAAGAAATCCTCTGGAAAGGAACGTACCGACTAACTAATACACATAATAGAAAAGATGTGCCGCAGACCTAGAATGCAATGTACTTGAGGAAGTATTTTCTGTGATGTGCAAGGGGTAGATGTACTCTTTTTCCCTGATTTGTTTTTGTCCTTTAAAGGTTTTTCGAATTGGGTTTTTAATGAGACAGTAGTTGCGGATCATTTGATTAAAGATCCCAACCCCATGTAATCATGATTAGATTTAATGAAATGGTTGTTCTTCTCACAAAATTGAAATCCTTGCATGATGAAATTTTAGATAAATGATTCGATAAAGAAAAGAAATGTTGGTTAAGGCATGATGTTTTCGAAGGATAGTAGCATGGCTAATCCATACCCAGAGAATGTGAAAATATGAAAGATTGCAAAGATGCGAAATAGCAATTCACCTTTGAAAGATATTGGAAATCATGAAAGATTGGCATGACGACCCATCTAGAAAATGGTATTTTCGGAGATAGGTGATCTAGCTAATCCGTCTCTGAAGGATATCTAAGATAAGGAGATTAGAGACATAAATAGTTCATCTTCAAAAAATGGTATCTTCGGAGATCGGTGATCTAGCTAATCTATCTCTAAAGGATATCTAAGATAAGAAGATCGAGGAAATGGTTAGTCCATCTCCAGAAAATGAACGAAAATAGTATCTTCAAAAATTTATGACCTGATCAGTCCATTTTCGAAGGATATCTGATAAGATAAGGAGATTGAGGATATGGTTAGTCCATCTCCAGAAAACGAACAAAAAACAGTATCTTCAGAGATCAATGACCTAATTAGTTCATTTTCGAAGGATATATCAAAAGACTTGGAGAGCAGTAACATGATTAGTCCATCTCGGGAAGACGAATGAAAAAGATATTGTCGGAGGTTGGCGACATGATTAATCCATTTCTGAAGGGTATCATAAGAGATTAGGAGATTGGGGGCATGTTTAGTCTATCTTCAGAGATTGACGACATAATTAGTTCATCTTCGAAAGATATTCAAACATAACTTCTTCAGAGATTGAAGATAGAGATCGTTCATCGAATGAAAGTGATCAGGAGAAAGAAATAATTGAAACCACGAAGGTAAAACTTCAAACAAAGAGAAGTTGATAAGTATTTCTTTTACATTTTATATCATAAATGTACATTCAAAATACAAGATACATGGAATCAATCTTCGATTATTTCTAGGTCAATGGCAAAGGTTGCCTCATCCTCCGATGCAGAATAGGAGCATCTCTGAAAAAATGCTTCAATCGAAAGGACCGTTGCAACTCTGCAGACTGGATGAATTTTTCATGATTGAACCTCTAGGGGAAAATGTAGTCCACCTCTTCCTCATCGCGTGGATTTGTAAACACTGCAAGTCAAGATTTCAACGATGAAGAATCATCTTCTTCGGGATCATCTTGTGGATATAATTGATGATGGAAAGAGGGAGAAAAGAAAGTGTAATGTATCCTTTCTGGTGGAGGTTCGATCATCAGCATGAACAATGTTGGGGAGTCAACAGGATTGCTGTTCATGGTGAAAGACAAGTCTATTGGAGGAGAAGGTGCAAGCTCATACTCCGAAGGACCTTCTTCCAAATAGAAGCGTCTATGAAATAAAGGAATAGAGGCTGATACAAACCTTATAGGTAGAAGACTAACCAAGTCTTCTAGGTAATCAAATCCAAAAATATTATGGGATGGGAGCTAGAAATGTCTATATCGACGAAGGTTGGACCCCCAGAAAGCTTCGCAGCCAGTGAAGCAATAACTTCGGTAGGTCGACAAGAAATGCTTTGATAGCCTTGTAGACCTTTGCATCTTCGACAGCAGGACTTCATCCTTCGGAAGAACCAAATAGAACCAGGTAGAAGCTGGACTTGGTTTCTTCCTTTCTAGAAAGAACTTGTGAGGTAAAGGCTTAAAGTTAGGGTCGTAACGCCTGACTCGACGGTCAAAGAGTTTGATCCACCGTGCCTTACGAGGGATGACTATGAGACATAAAGAATAACAAAGAATAAATATTTTGCAGAACACAAGAGAATGTAGGATAAGTTTGATATTTTGATTCAATATTTTAGAAGTTACAATATTTTGATGAATATTTACAACTTTGAAAGAAAAAAATTACAGATTCATTTTTGTTTAGGTTTTGATGGCTAACCTTGTTGCGAAGGACCAGCCATATCAGAAGTATCGCCAAGTACAAGAATCTTTGACTGTGGAGTGGAAGTTTGGTCCATGAACTCAAGGTTAGGAGCGGTAAGAAAACCTAATAAAGGACCAGAGAAAGTAATCACTAAATTGTCATCAAAGCCACCACCGGAGGTTGTGCTAGAAGGAACATGTAAGCTTCCTCAAGCTCTGAAGGATCAACGATTGGGATGAGGGGTGGCTAAGATTCGGCTTGATTCTTCACCAAAGGCCCAAGACAGTCTGATCTATATGCATGAGACCCCTCTCATTGAGTCTCAGTTTCTTCATCAAGCTCCTCGGTGAAGTCTACTACAAGATTCTCCTTCGTCGCATAGTGCTCCAAGTCATAGTTATTTATCTCTACTCGGTTCAAGTTGTCATAATCCTCCGGTCCAAAGAAGGTTCGCTGTGAAGGATCGAATAAAGCCTGCTCCCAACCTAGATGAAAAGCTTTGCAACCAGAGATCTCACAAAAATAGTTGAAGCGTGAGTGGCTCTGTGATAGTACTTGGAGGCACTTCTACTTCTGTTCAAGTATGGCCTGATATAGAGCCTGGTTCATCTTGACTTCCAAAAGACATCCTACTTCCATAGCATGGTCTTTCTCTTGCTTTTACCTGCTAAATTTCAATTTCTCACTGGCTATTTTTATTCTCTTCAAGAGCCAGTTGCTGCAAGGTTCAAGCATGGTTA
>WUAT03203548.1:0-11625 GCA_010015005.3 Ulmus americana | reverse complement strand
AAATTCACTTTTTCCTTGGTTTAAATGGCCAAATTCCTCTTTGTTTTTATTATTATTATTATTCTTTTTAATTTCTTTTCTATTTCAATTATTTTTATTGATCTTTAAACTATCATAATATTTATTGGTCCTTTAAAAATTTATTTATTTATTTGCAATTTGTTGGTTTTTTTTTTCCTACTATGTTAATTTTAATTTCATTTCCAAAACTAACTACTTTTGTTTTATTTTCACCTTAAATTTAGAAATAGTTAAAATAAAAAATACATAAATTAAAAAAAAAAAAGTCATATAGGAATGTTGATAGAAATTTGACATTGAAATACAAACACAAATGTATTAAACTTTAGAAATCAAGATGTAACAATTCAAGTGGAAATAAAACTAGTTCGACTAATGACTACCCTAAACATTACTGTCCCGCCAAATACATTCTTTCAAAGTATTTAGAAATCTCTTCAAAATATATTTTTTATTTAATTTTGAAAATTTTCTTATTAAAATTCAAAATTTATACGAATTTTAAAATATATAATTTTTTTTATGAAAAATGTATCATCAAAATGGTTGATGAAAAAAATACCAAAAGAAAGGCACAAAAATTCGCAACAAAGTGAATAAAGAGTATAAGGTTGCCTCGAAATTTTAGTAAAAGATAATTTTGATAAATTAAAAAAATAAAAACTTAATAAAAATTTTATTTGAATCATCATAACAGAGTTTTAAAAACAAATAAAAAAATAAATTTTATTTGAATCACCAAAACAATTTCTTTATTTTTCCTTTATCACGACAATGGTTTCAATTATTATAGATTTTCTCTTTCAATTGAACGGTTTGCATTTTAAACTTCGAATAGCTACATCAATTTTTTTGCCAACATAAAAAATGAAGCATCTTAGCTAAGGAAAGAAAGATATGCACCACATAATATTTTCCCACTCCAAAACAAAGAGAGCAATTCCAAATATATTACTTAAAGAAAATTATTCGAGTGAAAAAAATAAATAAATAAATAAAAGACGAATGTGAGAATATATCCTAGCAAAAATGAGTAATACACTTTGGGATAGAGCCTTTTCTTCTTGAACATATTGGTATAGCTTTCCCATGTTGCATAACTCGGTGTTCAATTTTTGACTTTTATCATTCAATTCAATATATTTAAATATCAATTTTGTCATTTGATATAATTTAATTTGATAAAGTGTTAGATTAAATCGATTTTTATGTTAAACTGAGGAAATTAGGCCCAGACCCAGAGTCCTTTTTTTAGTTCAATTCTTGTTTAATATCGCACTTACCAATTTCTTTGTTTTGTACCAAGTTTTTGCTTTCAAAAGGCACTTTTGCCCCTGCTCAACAATCACACAAAAAACAAAATCACAATTTAATTTAATAAAATGTTAGATTCGATGGATTTTGATGTTGAAAATAAAATTGAGAAAATTAGGCCCAAAGTCAATTTTTTCGGCTCAATTTTGTTTGATACCGCACTTTTCAATTTCTTTGTTTTTTACCTAGTTCTTGCACACACAAACACTTTTGCTCCAGCTCAACAATCAAACAAAAAACAGATATTATTCTAATTATTTACGTTTTTTTGATATTTTTAATGCCTTCTAAAATTGGCATTTATAAAAATTCCCTATTAAATTAGATGATTATTGGATTTAAAAAAAATTAGCTAAAACCCTTATATATTATTATGGTACTAAATTTTTGATTTTCTTTTTTTTTTTATTGTTTTTCTTCAAAAAACGACAAATAAATATACTTTTTTTTTCTTCAAAGCAAAAAAAAACATAAAATATTTTTCAAAACACTTTTTTTTTCTTCTATTCTCTCATTCATCCAAATAAAATATTATTAATCATTAATTTAAAAGCGTATATCTACAAAATTTCAATATAAACATATTACAATTATTTAAAAAATAAAAATATATATATTTAAATAAAAACCCAAAAATAAAAAATTTAGTATCATAACATTATATAAGGATTAGCACCTGGCCAGCCCCATATATATATTATAGTTTATTCGATCAGTCTATCCTTCATCCAATGCTCCTTGGATATAAACAAGTTAAATAGTTTTGCACACATCTACCATGTTTATGTTGGAACCAAAACAACCTAGCCATACCTGGTCTTTCCATTTACCCACCCAATTTACCTAATTTAAACTCAAGTTAAAATCAATTAATCCACCCAATCCAATTTACCTAATTTTAATTAAATTTTACTTAAAATTCCCGTTAACTAGAATCACCCAATTAAAAATTAAATTTTCCAAAATATTTCAAGCAAAACCCAAAAATCAGACATGTACCAAACCAAACTAAGGATACCAAGTTTATCCCCCCCCCAAAAAAAAAAAAAAAAAAAAACACCTATGGATATCAAAATCGCACCATTTCCGGGCATTGATTATCATAATTAGCACCTTTGATTAGAGCTAATTGTATAATCCCCCCTTATAATAAGCCATAAATAAGGAATCATTTTTCGTAAAGCTTCTCAATAGTAAAAACAACAAATTCTATAACCAACATTTCCATAGTGATATCTAGCTCTTCAAAACTCGGTTGGATAAGAGAAAATATGATTGTACCAAGTCTAAGACTGAAATAAAAAGGTAATGTGAGATACTTTGTTGGTTTTGCTCCCTCTTACATTTTCTGCGGAAGAGAATACACAAAACAGCAGCAATGCATTTTTTACCAAGGCCTGCCACCTCTGTGACTTTGACCCATATGCGCATTCTGCCGGAGTTTTTAATCATATTTACACCCTTACGAAACATTATATCCACTCAGACGTGAGGAATGCCCTTTCGCCGTACCTCACAATAACAGAAATGCCACTATATCCGGTTGGAATGATACAGTTGAGTCTTTCTCAAAAACCGGAAATGTGGCTTTCACTAGAAAACAGAATTGTTCATCCTTTTTGGTTATAAATGTAACACAAGAGCAAGTAACAGTGAAAATACCAGTTGGCCGGTGGAGAGAGAACCCGCAGGAGCTGCAATAACAAGAATGTGTGTTAGTGAGTGTATATAGTAACAAGTACAGAGTTGAACGGATTACGTTCCTATGATTCAAAGGTACTGGACTGAAAAAAGCGAAGTAGTTGAACAAGCACAAATTTTATGAAAGGAAAAAGAAACAGATTTTGAGGGAACTAAAATGGGCATCTCTGAAAATGACCATAGAGAGATCACTAATGACATAAATAAACAAATTTCCCGTAAATGAGTAAATGACATTAAAAGTATAGACAAATCATAATCTTCAGTATACTCACATGTAGAAGGGGTTGGTGCAACCACCGGCCTCGAATCAGAATGTTCTGCATCTGGTTTGCTCTTTGATGGGGGTTGGACATGAGCAAAAACTACACTTGGCAAGGGACTTGACACTGGAACTGAATTGGAGACAGGATTTGACGGGTTCACTTGCTTATGTGGAGAGGTAGCCCGGTAGCGAGGAGAGTAGTGAGGAGAAGCATTGGGTTTTGATGGTGCTACTGCAGGAGCCAAATGAGACTGCTTGGTCTCTTTTCCTCTGGACCTACTCCTATATTGACAACCAGGTGGCTTTGCTTTGTAACTTTTCTCGGGAGCAGGTGCTGGAGCAGGCAAACCATAGTCAGGTGCAGGTACACCTTTTTGATATGCAGGTGGAGTTCTCTTGGTCGCGGGTTCTGGTGAAATTGTAGGAGCAAGCTCGGCATTGTGGTGGTGATGATGGTGGTGGTGGTGGTGGTGATGGTGGTGGTGGTGGTGATGTGACTGAGGAACAGGAGCTGGAGAAGGTGACGATGTAGGGGCACCACCATCACCAAGAGAGTGTCGCCAAAAGGATGAAAGACGGACTTGCTTAACCTTGCCAAATACAGTATTATTTAGGCCAAGGTTTTTTGTCTGACGACTGGTGATAGTTTGAGCCAGTTGCTTTAACCTATTCGTTGAAGGAGTGTTCCCAACTGTCAGTAGAACAGATGACTGGACAGTTGTAGGAGCAGTCATTGTTGAACCTTTATTGTTTGATAACTTTACATACAATATCTGCATTTCACAAAATAAAATCAATCAAGATCTGCTGAAGCTCATCCAAGGAAAATAAACCAAAAAACTACTACAAAATCTAGAATGGGCATGTCGGGATAGCTTCCTAAAAGCAGCTTTTGGCTTTCTAGGCCCAAAAGTTGCTTCTGAGAGTGTTTGAAAGGACTTTAATTAGAGCTTTCACCTTCTAAATGAGCCTCCGGCCAGAACCACAAAATGTGGCCTCTCCAAAAAGGTCTTTCAAAAAGAACTTGAAATGTGTATTAGAGTGTTAAGCGGACTTTAAAACCTCCATTCTACCATTTATCATTTATTAATAAAACTAAATACCCTATTACCAGAAAAACAATAATAATAATAATAAAACTACCCTGTTTGTCTAATTAAACTCTTTAAAAACTTGATTCTGACTGAAAAGCCACTCTTAATTCCTACTTCTCTTCTTCTACTGCCTAAAAGCATAAGCAAAAATATCTCATACAAGCCCAATATCATACAAATTGCCTACTCCAAGACCAAACCAATGCTAGTCGGTAAGAAAAGAAAATGCCGATAAATAAATTTAGGTATGGAAAAAGAGAGAGAAAGTGAGATTGCCTACCTCATAAGGTGCTAGATGTAATCCCGACCTCAGCTGGGCGGTCAGTTCATTAAAATTGGCTTGTATTTGATAGATAGAGAAATTTAAAGTAAAGTTAAAATAAATTTGCACTTTCTGCAAAAGAAAAGCCTTCTGAGGGGGAATTATAGTAATTCCTCCTCGAAATTTTAGCACCTCAAAAAAAGATGCATTCCCAAACAAAGACGGAGTTAGTTGGAGAAATATTTGGCGAGTAACCAAAGATTCAAACGATGTTCTGACCAGACTTTCAGCTGCTTCAGATAATTTTGAATTTGTTTCATTAGGATCAACTGCAAATACAACTCTTGTTATGTTTGGGCCATTCAATGGTTCTAGTGACAAGATAACCACCTGATTCAGATGCGGAAATAGATCAGAACAAAGAAAAGTTGAAGTACGCAAACAGAAAAAGATATTGTACATACTTTGGTTGAGGGAATGGGTATTTCATCAAAAATGTCATCCTCAAGATTCAAGATATTGTCTTCGAGCAAAGAAACTGGCTTTTGAACATTGAAACTAGCTACTATAGCATGATCTGTACAGAGAAACTTTGTTAATTACACTGTATCAAATCTTAATAACAAAGAATACAAGGCAATAGCATTATATCAAGTAACATACACATTTACCCATTACATTGAACAGTCCTTTCATTCTCAGACAGCTTATTTTTGCAATCTACATAAGCATTAAAGGATACATAACACAGGAAAGCATGTTTGCCAAAAACACCTCTATTACCACATCTAGTAGAAAATCCAGATTGATTTTAACACTGAAGATTAAATGTGTGTGTAAACAGTTGCATTAATAATAATAATAATAATAAACAGCTTAAGGAATAGTTATCTCAAACACAAAAACATGAAGTTTGCATAATTCAAAAAAAAAAAAAAAGTGCAAAGAATCTCTCTCAAAGCCAACACATTGATAGTGCAATCACCTTTGAAATCTCAAAAAGACGTAAAAGAATGGGCACGACCCATTCCTTGATTGAGGATCCAATACTCTTCTCTTAATTTGTAAGCTACATGTGACCTAAGGCTTTGAAGTGATTCTTTGAGTTTAACAATTGTTATGCTGGAAATCCTTTTCCTTGATTACCATTCCTTTAAACTTTAATAATCATATTACAGCAAACATGACAGCCTTGTTTCATTTATCTTTCTTCTCATCAATCACACCTCTACATGTAGGGCATATTACGTGCCAGTAATTAAAGTAAGAAGGATAATACATTTTAGACTTTAGTGTTTACTAACTTTATAAAGAATATGAATGAGTATTAAATTGATTATTCCATAAGTTAGTAAACACTAGAATGAGAATATAAATTATTCGATAATCATAATGTACTTTCTCTATAAAAAAAAAAGGTTATAATCCTTTAAAGGATATTTAAGGAAATGTAACACAGTTCGCATTATCAAGAAAGGTATTTCCCCCCTCCATAAATACGATTACTTAAATGATGAGATTCCTAAAGTTTTAGTAGGTCCCACACACACTTAACTACAGATATGTTCAAGTAAACGATAGATTAATGAAGAATGAGAGACATCCCAAAATTATCATTTCCATTAAGGACAAGTACATGCAACCCTAATATACCCTGCAATAGATTAATAAGAATAAGAGACACTCCCAAAATTATCATTTACATTAAGGACAAGTACATGCAACCCTAATATATCCTTTATTATAGCACTAATAATAATAATTCAACTTATTATAGGTTCCAATTTTTCATAGAGTTGATCAAGGCTAAACGCCTCTTTCTCTGAAAACTATTAACACCTTTATATCCAAAGATTAATTCTTGTTTAGTCCTAAAATCGCAAAACAATAAACTCTCTATACCTAACTTTAACCATATTAACATTCATACCAAAGTTTGAATAAGATTAAGGAAATAATCACTATCAACCTACACCATTCTCAGCATTATTTGACATATAAGATCCTCAATAAATACAGATTCAGCCTTTTCAAGCTTTTTTTTCCAGCTCAATGAAAGGATTCATGATCATTAACTCAATAAACAAACTCTTCCGAAACATATAATCAGGAAATGGATGAGGTATAATAACAAGATTGTAACATAACCATTCCCATTAGCGAATGCAAGAAACTAGTACCATCCCCAAACACACAAAAATGACCTCAACCCCACATAAACTAGCATGCTTTCAGATTCCAAACTAGAAGCAATGCAATTAGAGAATCAAATTATCCAAATTTTTACACAAAGTTCAACATTTAGAAAAACAAGTTAGCCAAGACAGACAGCTAACCTTTAAGACTCACTAGCAAATAAGTTTTAATTGTGTTTGCTGAAAGTCTAGTTTTCTTCAGGATTACCAATTTATTGTGCTCGTGGCTTTGCCTTTTATATTCCTTATTATTTTATTTTATAAATAGCCTGCAGATTTCCAACAACAACCCCAAGAGAACAATCAAACTGTTAGGACAGAAAATAAAAAGACTTAGATTGTAAACTATGTAATACAATTCCTAAGATTTAGGTCCTTACCCCTAAAAATAGAGCCAATTTACTTAAAATATTACTACACTAAGAAAGAAACGAAAAACCAGACAACCAAAATTCTCTCAACTATATTTTCCACTTTCCACCAGCCAATTGCCCAAAAGGGTAAAGAGGAAAAAGCAATTGAAACCAAATGCACATATTTTCCATCACTGAAGCAACCCAACTTAGTTAAATTTGTCATTTCTTACAAATAATATTTTCTCAATTTTATAATCTTATCTTATCCCTCATTTTCTCAGCAACCAACCAACAAATTTTCACCAAACCAAACAAACAATTTAAAGCTCAAAGCTTCAGATTCCAAACAAGATTATCACTGAAAAAACCAATCAAATATCAATATCAGATTATTTTCTTCACCAGCATTAGCTCAACAACCAAACAACCAGGAAGCAAAACACTCAAATCACAAACACCTAAAAATAAAAAAATAATAATAAATAAAAGAAACCCAAACAAAAATCCAGATCCACGAATTGTGAAACAATGTCGGCAATAACAAACCCAAAATCAAAATAAAATAAAAAAACGATTAATTAAAGAAAATTTACGAAACAACCGACCTCCAAACTGTAAATCGTGATCCAGATCGCCACGATCGGCGAACTGAAGAAACGGCGGCAACCAGAAAATCGCAGAGAGAAAAACGGCAAGCGAAAGCAAGAGAACGAAGAAGCATTTAAGGCCAATGAGTTTCCGAAGCCCACCACACCGACAACAACAACACCGATTCTGCCCGTTCTGCTCCGAGCCATCGGCGCCCATAGACGAAGGCAGAGCCTGTTCTTCCTCGCCCTTTCCCATGGCGGCCAATGCAGATGATTTCGCGAGCTGGGTCAGCTTCCATAACACGTTTGCTCACCTGGGTCTCGCCTGGTTACCTCCATTTCTGGCCCTTTTTTAGAGAGAGAAAGCTCGAAAGATAGCAACAAGATTGTGTAGAAGCTTAGAGAGAGAGAGAATTTCACTATAAGAAATTGTGATGTGAGAGAGGACTTTCCTAAATTTTTTATATTTTTTTTTGAATTAATTGTTTAAATAAAAATAATTTAGGGTTTGAAGGGGAAGAGTTACAGTAACTTCTGCTGGAAGTGCCAACTATGAGAGTGCTGGTTTATCCGCTATGAAAATAAAGGCTTTGTTTCACATTTTGGTACCTCGTGTTTTCTTTTATCAAAATATCTCTATTTTTCATAAATTATATAAAGTACCTTTATATTTAATTTTATTACATTCTAGTACCCTGAGACAACCAATATTTGACTAAATTTTCTGAAAATTTCAAAAATACCCTTTTATATTTTTAATAAAAATATTTTTGATAAATTAAACACATTAAAGAATAAATATATTTAAAACAAAATTGAACCTAAATAAATTAAACCTCCACACATTTATCTCCCTCCTCATATTTATATATTTATTTTTAACTTTTTTATTTTAAAAATATAAATTAAGTTTTGATAAGAATATTTTAGTAATGAAATCATATATAAAGATGTTTGAAATTATTTTTTAAAAATGGAAGTACTTTTTAGAATAGAACAAAACACGAGATGCCAAAATGTAAAAATTTAAACATAATTAATTAATCTAAAAATAATAACAATAAGTGAAGGAGAAAGTAGTGGGTGGAGGAGGGGGGACAAAGGTTTTATTAAACAAAGTACTAAAAGAGTGAAAACAAGACATTGCTGTAATAATTTATTGCGGAGAGAAGATTAGAAGGAACACTGCATTTATTCCAAATGTGTTAATGGTAGTTTTGTCTTGCTCAAACTTGCCTAGAAGTGAGTCCTATGTAACTTCTTTTTGTGAATAGTCCTATATAATTCAATTCTTGTTTTCTTTTTTACTTAAAAATATATATATTTTTTCTTCAAAAAGGGTAATAGATTGAAATTTTTAAATATTTCTCGATTTGATGGAACATGACATGAATAATGTTGTTGATATCGATTCATTTATTGAATTTTAGTTTGTAATTGATATAATAATTGATCTGTATTTATTTTAAGTTGAATCGAATTTAATATGTTGAATCATCTTAACCGTTAGATTTTGAAAAAAATAATAAGTTGAAAATTCAAAATATTTCTCAACTTGACAAAATATGAGTAATATTATTAATATCGATTTATCTAATTTTAATTCATAATTAGTGTGATAATTGTCTTGTATTTCTTTCGAAAATTAAATCGAATTTAATATGTTGAATCGTTACATTTTGTCAAAAAGCATCTTTTGTTAGTAAGGGAATGAGAAATGTTTATTTAGAGTTTCTACGCTTGAAAATGAGAAGATAATTTTGGAAAAAAAAATTTGGATAGTGTTATTTTGATGTTTAAAAATATATATATTTGGATAGAAGGAACACTGTATTTATTCCAAAGGTGTTGGTAGTAGTTTTGACTTGCTCAAACTTGCCAAGAAGTGAGTCCTTTATAATTTAATTCTTGTTTTCTTTTACTTAATTTTTTTCAAAAAAGGATAGCAAGTTAAAAATTCAAAAATAAAATTTATTGATTAAACGAAACATGACACGATTAATGTTGAATTGATTAATTTATCGAATTTTAATTTGTAATTAATATGATAATTGACTTTTATTTATTCAATAATTGAATCAAATTTAATACGTTAAATTATCTAAGTTGTTACAAATCTGTTTGTTTCTGAATTCGAAAATCAAAGAGATCAAGAAAATGCTTATCTAGTGTTCCTATTCTTAAAAATGGCCGTATAATTTTGAATATTTTTTTTTTTGGATAGTACTATTGATATGTTTTAAATATTTATGTAAAAGTAAAATTGGATTGAAATTTTTTAAAATGATCCCATTTTCAAAAGAATTTAAATAATGCTATTTCAATTTTAAGTATGCATATGAGTTTTATATATCACATATACTAGAAAGAACGTTTTTTTTTATTTTTTTGTCAAAATTGGACAACAAAAAGAAATTATATATTGTCATTTTTAAAAATTGTGTATCTAAGCGGTACAGTTGAATAATTTTTCACAAAAAACATCTACTAGTAAGGTCCCAAAAATAAATATAAAAATTGCCAACAATTGTTTATTATTATTATTATTATTTAAATGGTAAACAATTCTCAAGTAACAATACTGAGTATAAAATTGTGTACAAGGTTGTGATGTCGAAAGATAAGCACTGAGACGTGCAGAAAGGAATATTAAAAGTTATAATAAAATGTTAATAAAAGGCTGTTCAAAGTCTCAAGCATGTCAAATAGAGAAATACAACGAGGCATTGACTACAATTTACACAACGTTTATAAATTCCAACAAACTCCAAGTTGGCACTTAGGCCAGTTACTTCCACTACCAACCCACCTCACAATCCTTCCATTCTACTTAGATCGGATAATGTTATAATTATTCTAATCACACAATTCAAATTAAAAAAAATAAAATAAAACAAAAATACCCCCTTTATTTCCAATTGCATAACCTATAATATTACCACCACCAACAAAACAAAAAAAAAAACGTAACCTATAAGTCGAAAAAATATTTTTAGTTAGACTTAAACGTATTAGGTTTTACTGTTAAATTAAATATCTTATTATGTTGACTTAAATGTTGAAAAATAATTTTAGTCATTTTTTTGGTAAACTGACTGTGATCATTAAACAAACCAAAAAGGAAAAGGAAGAACCCTACGCCGTAAACCACTCTTACATGTCTAATTATACTAACTTACGAGTTCGAAAAGCATTTTTAGATCGACTCAAATTTAATATGTCTGGCTTTATTGGTATACAGTGATAATTTATATTGTATTATATTATATCAAAATTTGATATAATTTAATATAATATAATACAATATAAATTATCACATTATATAAAAAACGTTTTTATAATTATAATTAGTTTTATGGCTCAATTACTTAGTATAAAATAATTAATAATTTATACTAATTTAATATAAAATCTAATCACATATCATTTTGTTAGTTTTGTCTTGTTTTTTTTTTAAAGTTTAAATAGAAACTTTTCAGATAAATCACTCAAAATATATCATTTTCCCAAGTATTAACTTACAATAGACATAAGTAAGCTTAGGTAGCCTACATTTTACTATTATATTCTTAAAATATAACAAATTAAAAAGAAAACAATTAAAACAAAAAAAAAAAATTCAAATCAAATCAAATAATAAATCCAAAAAGAAAAAAATTTCACTTTTCCTCTCACATTATTTCCTCCCTTTTCTCTCACCCATCCATCTCCCTTCTCTCTCTCTCTCTAAACCTTCTTGCCACCCCCTTCTTGCCTACCCGCCGACCTCACTCCTGCCAACCTACATGCCACTCCTCGCCTCGCACACCCCCAGCCGCCGACCTGCC
>WUAT03203327.1:0-11628 GCA_010015005.3 Ulmus americana | reverse complement strand
TCGAGGTTTTGAGGCTCAATGCATCTCACTCATTGATAAGTCAAAAGACACAAATTATGAACATGAGTTAATCAAACAGACTGGATTAAGATCCATCCATAAACTAGTCATCAAACGATAAAATGTAAAGTTCTTCAGACAATCAAACAGAGATTCGTTAAAGATGTTATTCTATCATGCTCATGTTCAATATGTGCAATAATATACTGGTGCCACTATTTGTAAACTCTTTACAATGATCCAAGATTAGATCACTCCGACTATGGAAATAATCTGCACCACAATCTTATCAAAATAAAGCGCCCAAACTTTATTACCGATTGTGAACATAATTTATACTTAGTTTAATTATCGGATCTTTTGTATGTGAACCCCACATACCATAATAGACATTAAACAAGTATTGGAACATTATGATACTTTGCTAAAAAGAAAGCGAAACACACAATCTAACATATACTTAAACAAATACGAATTTATTTATTTCAATAAATAATGAATATCTTTACAAATTAGGATAAAACGTTGTTTTACATAGCACTTATCCTAACAAAGGACAAGAATATGTCCCTCAAATATGTAGATTATAGTGGCATAACACAAACAAATCCAGATCAGAGCAATAGAGATAAAAGAGTAACACGAATCCAATTGGGCCAAACAGAATTAGTACAGAGTAACCAGAAACAACATCAACACATGATAATTGAGACAGGTATCAATAAATTCCGAGATCCCCATTATCAATCACTACAATAGGGCTACTCTGAGTGGACTGTTAGCCAAGGAGTGGACACGATAGATTCTTGAGATCCCCATTGGCAAGAAAGATTAGCAAGTGGTGCTATTCGAGCCACAGATTAGGGAAAGTCACATGTGGAGCCATTTTGAGGACATTCAGAGAGGTATCCCCATCCCTCCCTTAAAGATTATTTTTTCCATCATGTGGCTATGATACGTAATTCACATAGCGCACGGTAAGTGCTCACTCTAGCCACTAACCCAAGAAGAATTATCATATGTAGAGGAGTTGATGGCTACTTAGAGTGGAGGATTTACCTTTCCTTCTTCCAAGGAAGCCTTGTCCAAAAGGAAAAGTGAGAGTGGGAGGAAAAGGAAAGGGAATCTACCCGACACTTCTCATGTGGATTGGGTGACTGATAAGTAGTCCACTCTGTCAGGCTCAGCCGAGCTCTTTCCTGGGAAGGCTTATGCAAAGAAGTCCAGGCTTGGTGAGGAGGAGAATGTTGTAACCCTCACCCTTCCAAACAACTAATTCCTCCTACTCTGACACATCAATTTTTGATAGTGTGGCGGACTCCCTCCTCCTTCCTGCGGACCACAAGAGGTTAACTAATATTGGTGCTATCCAGGCTACAGACTAAAGCATTGATCGCCAGTACCATGTAATTGTTCTTCCTTCATTTGATACAATACTTAGTATGAATTGTGTGATTAACTTGACATCATTGATTTTGCAAAGTCCGATGGGTGCCCTTCACCTGAGGCAAACTGTGACCGCTTAGGAGAAGAAGAACTCAGACTTGGTGAGTATAAGCAAGTGGCCCAGCTGTAAGTTAATGAGGCTGAATTGAAGAAGAGAAACAACTCTTTCAAGACCAACCTAGCTGTGGAGCGAGAAGCCAGGATGATTGCTGAGAGGGAGAGTGCCCTCCGACTAAAGAGGATGTAGTCTATCTCCATTGATGCTACCCCACATGCTTGTGTTGAACTCATGGAGGTTTTCAAAGATAGGAAGCATGCTGAATGGGACCTTGATTACAAGATTGGGGTGCCTTTACTGCTTGCTAGAGGGGATAAGACTTCAGCTCATGATGTTGAGGGAGAGATTGATCGTGTTGCAGCCTAGAAATTTTTTATTTTTTATTTTTTATTTTTCTTGTATTTGCTAGACTTATGTTTTAGGCACATGATGCCCTTCTTTTGATGTACATTTGGATGTTATTTTTTGAGGCACTTAGATGCCATCTGTTTGTAATGCACATATAACTTAGCCTTTTAGAGGCATATTCTAATTATTTATGTGATTGAGGGGTTGGACCCTCGCAACCCCAAATGGCATTCTTTTGTCTTCCGATGTGTTTTACACTTGCAATAAGTAGAGCCAAAGATCAGACTAATAACAAAAATGAACATAAATTGAAAAATGGTGAAAATGACTAAGTAAATGTTGAACCAAATATGACGTAGAACCAAGAATTCCGAAAAAAGAGGGAGAGTAACACACTATATACCCCAGCTTAAGTGTAGTGCCTTTGAGGTAGTAGGCTTAGGCTAAGTGATCCTTTTCTGAATCAAGTCATTGATGTAGAGTGGAACCCTTAGACCTTTGTTAAGTTTGCAAAGATGCAAGGAAATCAAGGAGATTAGAAATCTTTTAGAAGTTCAGACTACAACTCGTAGTGTGGTTAGCTAGAATAGAAGATGGACATGTGAATAATGTGTCACTTGTCCCCCATTGTTTGCATAGCTAACCTGCAAAATGTGCGTTAGGGAAGCCTATGGCAGAGCAATCAGCCCTCCGACGCTCAAGTAAATATTCATTCAACAAGAATAACGAAAAAGTAAAAGGGCGTACTATATGAGATTCCCTGCTGAATGAAGAGATAGAGTTGTTTACACAATTGCAAAAAGAGAATATGAGCTAAGGGTGTTAGCCATCGGCCCTCTGATGCTTAATTCAGTATGCAGTTGACAAGATGAACATTAAATGGAGAGTTTTGTGAAAGGTATTCCATGTAGAGTGGAGAAGGTGGATTGCTAAATACCTGCATCAAAGGTGAGCTAAAAGGATGGTTGATGGCCAGCACTAAAGTTATTCAACACCCAAAAAATTATAATAGAAGTTCAAAGTTTTAGAAATGATATAAACTTAAGGTGAATCATAGTCCAAGTATTGTGGATGTCACGGCCATCTTGAGCTTAGACCTTGTAGGCCCCCTGTCCGGAAACCTTGGTGATTTTGTAAGGGCCTTCCTATGTTGGACCAAGCTTGCATGCCCTTGCATCCTTCGTGTTCTGGATGACTTGGCATAGTACTCAGTCCCCCACCTTGAAATTTCTCACTCTGACATTCTTGTAGTAGTGTCGAGCTACCTTTTGCTGCTAGACAGCAGTCCGAAGGTGAGTTTTGTCTTGTAACTCATCGATCGTATCAAGCTTGTGATTAACCTGCTTCCAGTTTGTGTCTTCATCAAGCCACTGGCATCTCGTTGCTAGGATTCCTACCTCAATTAGAATGACTGCCTTAGTGCTATAGGCTAAGAAAATGGAGTTTAGCCGGTAAAAGTCCAGGTTGTGGTGTAGTAGGACCAAAGTACACCAAGTAGTTCGTTGACCCATGCACCCTTAGTTTTCTTCAATCACTTCTTCAAGGTCTGGATGATGGTCTTGTTGGAATACTCAGCTTGGCCATTGGCCTAAGGGTAGTGTGGAGTGTAGAAGTTAAGCTTGATCCCTCACTCATTGCATAAATACTGGAAATAAAATCGGATGAACTGTGAACCATTATCGGTGACTATCTCTTTTGCAACCTCAAAGCGGCAAATTACATTCTTCCATATGAATTTCTTTACTTTGTAGTCCTGGATTTGGTAGAATGCCTTAGCCTCGATCCACTTATTGAAGTATTCAATGACAGCGAGCATGTAGATCCATTGTCCAGGTGCTGTTGGAAGGTTACCGATGATGTCCATCCCCCACTTCATGAATGGCCAAGGTTAGAGGATGGGGTTTAGTCTTTCTTGGAATGCAAGACACTTGTGTGAAGCATTAGCAATTGTCGCAGTGTCAAACATAACTACTGGAGTCTGATCGCATGGTAGGCCAGTGGTAGACTATAGTCAAGGCGTGATTTGCAAGGCTCTGTCCCCCAACATGGTTGCCACACTCTCCCTGGTAAAGCTCATCTAGAATGTAGCTGGCCTCTTCTTGTGTGACACATTTAAGGTATGGACTGGAGAAGGATCTCCTCAGAAGTTGGCTGTCAAGGATGGTGAACTTGAGAGCTTTGGCTCTAAGGCATCGTGCCTTGTTCTTGTCGTCTGAAAGTTCATTGTGTGCCATGTAGTATAGGATGGGTGTCATCCATGAGTCAGATGGATCAATGACTGATACCTATAATGCTGGCTTCTTCTACACTGTAGGCTGTTGGAGATAAATCAATGGTATAGATTGAGAATTTTTCATTGGGATGGCTAACCCAAGGTTGGCTAGTGCATCGGTGTGACCATTCTCAAGTCTGGGTACTTGTACAATGTTGAACTCTTCAAAGGAAGATTGGAGCTCCTTGACATGGGCAATGTATGTTGTCATCTTGAAGTCTCTAGCCTAATAGATTCCTAAGAGTTTGTTGACGACTAGCTAAGAGTCAAAGTGTACGTCCAGCTTCTAAATACTTATGTCCTTGGCGAGTGAGAGTCCTCGATGAGTGCTTCATATTCCACTTCATTGTTGGTGGCTCAGAAGCAAAAGCGGATTGACTGCTGGATAAGGTCTTCTTTGGGTGAAATGAGGACAAGTCATATGCCGGAGTCGTTCATTTTGCTTGATCCCTCTACTAAGAGTGTCCACTTAGAAGATGGGTACTCATAGAGACTAAGTAGCTCCTTCTCAGCCTGCACATGGGTGTTAGGTGTAAAGTTTGTAATAAAGTCAGCTAGTATTTGAGACTTTATGGTAGTCCGAGGCTGGAAGGTGATGTCATACTCACTTAGCTCTACTACCGATTCAGTGAGTTGGCCAGAGAGGTCTATCTTGTGTAGGATGCTCTTGAATGGAAAGGTGGTGAGTACGATGATAGGATGACATTAGAAGTAAAGCCTATGCTTACAGGCTGCAGTGATCAAGGCTAGAGAAAGCTTCTTGAGTTGGCTGTATTGTGTCTCGACGTCGAGTAGTGACTTACTTACATAGTAGACTAGCAGTTGTCTTCCTTCTTCCTTGCAAATGAGAACCACGCTAACCACTATCTTGGAGACTACTAGGTAAATGAAGATATGCTCTCCATCTTTGGGCTACGAGAGCAACTGAGGTTTAGTCAGGTACTTCTTGAGCTGTGGGAGGGCTTCTTAGCAAGCTGAAGTCCATTCAAAGTCCTTGGACTTGCGTAGTGTCATGAAGAAGAGGTGATATTTCTTGGATGATTTGGAGATGAACCGGTTGAGTGCAGCTACACTTCTAGCGAGGCATTGGACGTCCTTAGTCCTAGTGGAAAATGGGATGCCCATCGCTGATTAAATTTGATTGGGGTTGGCTTTGATACCCCGTTGAGTAACCATGTAACCAAGGAATTTGCCTGAGGCCACTCTGAATAAGCACTTAGTAGGATTGAGTTTCATGTTATACCTCTTAAGGACCTCGAAAGCCTGGTGAAGGTGATCAAGGTGGTGATTGGTGCAAAAGGACTTAACTAGAATGTTGTCGATGTGGACCTCCATGGTATCGCCTAGCAAGTCAACGAACATCTTGTTGACAAGTCGCTAGTAGGTTACCTCGGCATTCTTCAACCCGAAGGGCATGACCTTGAAGTAAAAGATGCCTATCTTAATGGTGAAGGCAATATTCTCTTGGTCATCTAGATGCATCAAGATTTAATTGTAGTTTGAGAAGGCATCCATGAAGCTGAGTAACTCGTGACTAGCTGTATCATCAACTAGCATGTCGATGTGCGGTAGAGGGAATGAGTCTTTGGAACATGCCTTGTGGAGATTTGTGAAGTCAATGCATACTCACCACTTCCCATTTTTCTTGCGAACAACAACGACGTTGGTGAGCCAGTTGGGGTAGTAGACGTCGCGAACTAACCTGATGTTCATTAACTTCTGAATTTCCTCATTGATGACCTTGTTTCACTCTGGAGCAAACTTGCGCCTCTTCTTCTTAACTGTAGGGTAGTCTAGGTGAACTTGGAGTTGGTGATCCATCATGTCTGGATCAATCCCCATCATGTTGGTGTGTAACCAGGTGAAGCAATCATGGTGTAACTTGAGGAAGTTAATGAAACTACCACGGAGCTCTGGCCTCGATTGTAATCTGATCTAAACTTTGCGATTCGACAAGTCGGGATGATTGGAACCTTGTCGAGTTCCTTCATGGCAGTTTGGTCTGGATAAGCCTAGACTACTAGCTTGGACTGTAATTGCTATAAGGTGGAGGGTTGGCCCTCACTGTGTTGCTATGGCAATCGTGGGAGGTTCCTTGCTCTCCTATAATCTTCTTGATTCCCCACTTGGTTGGGAACCTAATCAAAGGTAAAGGGAACTATCCTCATGCTATGGATCCAAGGCCATCCAAGGATAACATTGTAGGCTGAGGGGCTGTTTAATACAACTAAGGTCACATGGAGGTTCAGTCCACTGGTGTAGACTAAAAGGGCGATATCCTCCATCATGAACTTCTGCTCCCCATTGAATTCGATGGACGGTAGGACAATGATGGATATTGGACCCATCATTCTTCATTTCCTTTAGAGCATTCAGAAACAACACGTTAGTAGAAGAGCCATTATCAACAAGAACTTTCATAATTCTACAATTTGCAATTAACAACGAGATGACAAGAGCATCGTGGTGAGAGTTGATAAGCCTTGTGGCTTCGTTATCTATAAAGTTGATAATCTGATCGGTAACCACGTTAGATGGCATCTAAGAAGAGTTGGTCTCAGAGTTAACAGTGACCTTTGCAAGTCCTAGCAGAGGAATAGCTAATGCCAATGACTTTTGATCCACCAGTGATGACGTTGACAGTCCTCTCTGAGGTTAGGTCTACGGGTTGGTCAGCTTGTTGGTTGCCTCGTAGAGTGAGTGTGTTCTTCCCCTTGTTAGACAATAGATCTTGGATGTGTCCCTTCTTGAGTAGGTTACCAACCTCAAGTCATAGAGCAGTGCAATCTGGAGTGTTATGGCCATGGTCGCTATGGAAGTCACACCACTTGGTAATGTCAAGCTTTGCAACAGGTTTGTTGGGCTTCTTGGGCCATCTGACAGTGTTGCCCATACCTTTCATGACAATGACCAGCTCTATGGGCTCCATATTGAAGTTGTACTCGGGTGCAGTCAATCGGGGCCAATGAGTTCTTAATAGGTCTAGTTGACGGTCGGTCCAGTGGATGTTGGCTGTCCCGTGCAGGAAATCTTCTACGTGCCATGGAATATGGCTTGGATGGTCGAGAGTTGGTTCGTCTATCGGTCAAGTGGATGGGTCACTTGCAATGCCATTCCTCACTTCGGCTATTATAGGATGACTGAAGATTGCAGTGGAGCTTGTCTTCTTCCCATCTGATCTCGACCCAAGCTCGGCTGGAACATCCTCGATCATGGTGCAATTGAACTTGGTGAGTTCTTTGTAAAGTTTCCCATTGGGGAGGAGTCCCTTTCGGAAGGCATTAACAGCAATCTTCTGATTGCAGAATGGAATGGAGACCTTCTCTTGGTTGAAGCGACCAACATAGTCACGAAGTGGCCTGCCATAGTGATGTTGAACTTTGTAGTGATCTCGAGAGAGATTTTCCAATTTCTTGAGGCCGCAAAGGTGTCCATGAGTTGAGCAAAAGAGGAGATAGAATTTTTGGGCAAGTTGGTGTACCATTATAGGGCTGGTCTATCAGGCTGGATCCGAAGCTCTTGCACATACAAGCCTCACATAGCTCTCGGGGTATGGTAGCAGTGAACATCCTTTGTTTGTAGGATGCAACTTGATCAGTTTGATCTATAGTGCCATCATAGAGCTTCATGTTAGGGAAGGAGAACTTCTTCAACATCTTTACAAGGGTGATGGAGTCGACATAGCTATGTGGAAGACTCTTCTTGAGTGGGGTTGGAACCTCAAGGATCTACTAGATCATGGCCTCTATATCTGCCAGCCTCTTACCATAGTTTGCTCCATCAGAGTCCTAATGGATGAGTAGAGGTCAGTATTGGTGGTGACTTGTGGCAGTGGTATCCACTTGACGTAGGATGTAAAACCAAGATGGAGGCACTGGTGAAAGTTGGAAGACACGATTTTGTATAAGAAAAAATAGGCACATAGGATGTAGAATTATATATAGAATTATTTTTCTATCAAAATAAGAAAGAAACAAATATGTATGTTCATTTTGTTTAAAATTTTATAAAACAATAAAATCTTAGTACGATTAATGTAAGGAATTTAAGGAATTATTTCCAAATTCCCTCCCATAATTCTTCATTTATAGAAATATCAAAGAACATATAAATTGAAAACATAACACATGAATTTAAGTGGAGAACTCCCAAAAAAAAAAAAAAACCATTGTTGTTGCCAAAAGACAACCATAGAAAAAAATAATCACTATGTGAAAAATTGTTACAACCATACTCTCAGTAATTTTCCCTTTCACACCCAAAACCATAGAGCACAAAATCCCCCATGAAATCACTCCTTACAAAGTATACATGCTACCCACATTAGAAGAGCCAAATGCTCCACCTAATGAAATAACATGCTTAAGAGCATTTACATTTCTCTTTTCTGATATTTCTTCTCTAATTTGGATATACAAGAACAACACTTCTTACAAAGTATTACATTCATATTGGAAAACCAAATGCTCCCACAATATTTCACATGCTTAGCATTTTTATTTTCTTTCCTATGGGATTCCTAAAGCTCTCATCTCAACCCCCTATTAATAGCCTGCATTTTTATTTTCTTTCTTTTGGGATTCCTAAAGCTCTCATCTCAACCCCCTATTAATAGCCTATGTATGCATGTAGGAGCTACGCTAATTAAGAGAGGAAAATTAACTCTTTTAAACACCTCATTTAATGCATTTAATATGAAATTTCTAAGGTGATACAAGTTATGGCACTTCTTGCCTTCCAAACTTCTTCTTCTCTTTTTCCAAGCTATACTTTTGCTCTTTCCAATTAAGTCATTGTTTTATTTTAATCAATTTGACAATTACTTTATTTTAGAATTTTTATCCTAAAGTTAGATACATTTAATGTATTAATAATATTTTGATTAAGTAATAAATGATTTTATTTTGTGATTATTAAATTATGTGTCATATTTATGTTCATTTGTTGAATATATGACAAAATGTACTTGAGGACCTTGTATTCTGACAGGGATCTCAGTTTGGCCCTCCTTTGCGAAAAGTGACATAGTTTGACCATTTTTGCAAAACTTTGATGTCATTTTAGCCTTTCTGTGAACTTTTTAACAAAAGTTGATGACAGCTAAGGTCAAACTAGAATCACCTTTCTAAATATAGGGCCACCAATGAAGTTTGTCTTTTTTTTTTTTTTTTCTTTTCCTTTTCTTTTCCATTTCTTTCTTCTTTTTTTGTTCTTTGTATTTTTGGTAAATATTATGATATCTCACAAATGACATAAAATACTTACCAAAACTACTAGATTAATTGCTAATTCCATTTCAATTGTTTAATTAGAATTAGATGAACTTTTTTTTCTTTCTTTTTTGAGCATGACCAATTAATTCAATTGATAAATGAATTAATACTAAAAAATATTATTCATTTTTTTTCATTATGAATTTAATTCCATATAAGATGCCATTCTTTGTGTGTGTGTGTGTGTGTGTATACCGTAAAAATATTTATAAAAATAAAATGATATTTAGCAATATTGAAAGTTTTATCATTAGACAAATCTATTTCTACAAAGAGTTCAAAAAGTTTTTATATAATAAATAAATAATCCAATATTGAAATAATTTGAATTAGTTTATTTGAGAAATCAAATAATTATTTATTTGTTAAAATATCTTTTTAAGAAATTAAAAAAAAATTGTACTTTCTTCATAAAAATATGAATATAAAAAAATCACATAATTGGTCATACTCAAATATATATATACTAGTCTGAGTACGTGCCCCAAGGCACGTAAGGGGTTAAATGTTTTCACGTTTTCATTTTACTTTTTTACCCTTTTTTGTGTTTTTGGCATTATTCTCTTCCAAATTATTTTGGTTTTATTCTCTTCGAAAGCATTTATTCTTCTCAACACACTCCCAAAAGGGTGAACCAAAGAGACTGTCAATAAACATACAGGATCATATTTCTAACAATTGAGAATGTACCTTTTAATATGCTTTAAGAAATTCTAAAAAAAAAAAAAAAGACAAACAATAGGAATGAACTCGCACAAACGATGCCCCACGGCAAGTGCTACTTCTTCAGAAATATATATGATATCTTTGTCTTCATTTGCAAGCATTGAATTGATAATGACATGCTAAAACTCCATATGTATGAAACCTTACTATACAGAATTAGAATTAGATTAGAGAGATACTTTTCAAGGGGTTTTCATTCTTTTCTTTTCTATTTTGCAACAACTTTTTTTGTGATTAATTACCACAACTATTGATTTAGATTTACAAGTTAGCTTTGTAATCTGAAGTGATCATTCTAAATAATTTATATATACCAGGATATTAGTATAGGACTCAACTAAATTAAATTAGTTTTGATAGATGTTTATCAAAATATGAAAAAGCACACCAAGGGTTGTTTTATTTGTCAGCCTGTTAGTCTTTCCCAGGATTAGCCTCTGAACCTCCCATTATTAATAAATTAATAGTTTCTGCATTAATGGGTCAAACCCCATTGTCTCCCTCAGTAATATCTGCTCTGAAAAAAAGAAAAGGAAAAGATTAAGAATTAGTAACAATAAAGATTATAATGCACAAAGCAGAAGCAAGTAAGGTCACAAACCTGATTGGATACATTGTTATGAAGAAGATTGTTCAATAATTCAAGACAATCTTGCACAAAATATTGATTTCAGTAACCAATATAATCATAGATTTTTTAAAATGATGCTCGAGACAAACAAGATTTAGTTACACATGTAACATGACACAAATGTTCATTATCTAGGCACAGTGAAATTATAAAAATGATGTCTTATAGAAAGTGTGCATGTCTACAACTACAAGCTTGAGCATCTTGGAAAGCGAAACAAGATCATAAATCAGCAAAGCTTCTGTGTTCTACCATAACCAATCTATGTCATAGGCCAGCAGCATAAAACATTACAAACAAGTAAGAATGAAATTGATATGAAAAGATCATAAGTCACACTCTCCACAAAAAGTAAGCCTATGGATACTATTAAACTAAAAAGAAATAAATAAGATAAAACTTCGATTTCTATAGAGTGCATAAATATAATTATCAGTTTAACATATTCTTGTGAAATAGAAAACCAGACGCATTATCTCTCTTATAATAACATTAGATTAAGTTTAGAGAACAGAGCCAAAATTTCAACATATACTGATCTATTCATACCTCTGTCAAATCCAAGAATCAACAAGAGTATACCTTAAATTTCAGCAAGTCATACAATCTGAAACGGAAGATGTCACACTAAAAATATCTAACAAGTTTGCTCAGTAAAAGAATGTTTTCCAAGTTTCATAACATGCTTAACAACAATAATTCGGCTAATGGTCACTACATCATATAACATATATTCAGTCAAATGAATTATGGTTAAAGGAGATGTTTCATAAACAATTCTAAATCGATTTTATTCACTAATTTCATTTTTTCAATCTCAATTATGATTTAGTCTCAATGTCTACAAATCAGTTTTCACAATAAACAGTCATTC
>WUAT03203106.1:0-11630 GCA_010015005.3 Ulmus americana | reverse complement strand
TTATTCAAGGCCATCTATTTTAATCTTTAAATTTTTTTTATAATTTGTCATTTTACAGAGGAGTAAATTAGGTAAAAAAAAAAGTGGCACATTTGTTATGGATGTAAAACATGGGCATAAATGTTTTGATGCCTCATTTTAGGGGCATTCCTATAGTTCCCCCTATAACTTTCTTAATAATCCGGGTCCTTTTTATAAAATGTGTAATTTTCATTATTTCTGGCCAAAATTTTATAAATAAATAAAAAAGGTTAATGATGATGCTTGTGACCACTAAATTTTGAAAAAAATAATTATGTTCTTTTCATGGTTATTACTGTACTCTTTCAGTAATTTAAATGATATTATTATTTATATCCTGTTCTTTTTGTGATTGTTATGTTTTATAATTTTTTTTTCTTTAACTTTTTATAATTCAAATAAAAAAAAAGAACATCATTCATATTATTCAAATTAAAAAAAATATTAATAATGTTCAAATTATTAAAATATTGTTCAAATCGCGAAACGAATACCGATAAAAATGACAATATTTGATCCATATACTTTTTATAGTCACAAAATCAATACAAACTGTCATTTGTAGTCACCAGATGCACAACATAAGTTGTCATTGTATTATTTTTGTTATCAGACTTCAAATTTTTGCTAACAACAAATTAAAACTCTGATTGAGGTGAAACTTATTTTATTAAATTCGTATTGATTCAATAAAAATATTATTAAAAATTATATTTTGACCATTTTTCATACAAATTTATCTTAGGCCTAACAATATTTTCAAATTTAATGGTTATAAAGTATTTGTTCCTTAAAAAAAAATAGTTAAAATTTTTGTCCATAAATAATACAATTAGTACTAATCAAAGATACTACACATTTTGGGATATAAATTAAAATTTCAGTCAGTTAGAAAGTACTCAAATTTAAAACTAACTACTTTTCATCAAAATTTAACCACACTCCTAATAAAAGTTAAAACTTTTCGTGCAAAAATTAACTATTCTTTCAACTAGTCTCAATATTTAAAAATAAATTTACCAATATATACATAAAAATAAATACTAAATTCAAAGAGTTGAATGTTTGGTGACCATAAACTCTCAACAAGTGACAGTTTTACTAATTTTCATGTCAAAATTCAATATCATAGATGAATAAAAAGACCATTGATTTGTAATTTCAGTAAAGAGGAGGGTCATTTTAAAGGGAATAATTAATTAATAAACAAAGGGTAATTGAAGTTTTATTGGTGAGTAATAAAAGCAAGAAGGAAGAAGATTTAGGAGGGCAAAGGCCAAAGGTCGTTGTCATGGCTTAGGTGTTATCATGAATCAAAGATGTCTCAATCTTGAGGTTTAATGCAAATGCGCATACTATTATTTTCACGTTAATTTACTCATTGGATCTTTTTGTTCACTTAGTTCTTTTGTTACGTGACCAACAACCATAATTAGAATATTTTATGCTTCGTTATACAAGTAATCATTATCACTTTACTCCATACTAATATGTTATTATTTTGTTTTTAGATATTTACTATTTAATACAAATAAATAAAAAGCAAATATTCGATTTTAAAAAAAGAATAATTTTGTAGCCCCACAATAATTTTAATAAGAATTTATAATTGTTGAAGATAAATGATATTATTTCGTGAATGTTAAAAATAAATATAATTTAATTTTTATATCATTCAAAATCAGATCCGAAAATACACAACATGTGTTTAATCCTAACTTGAGGATTCTTAGAGACAGACTCAAATATTTCTTCAAAATTGTGCAGCATCATAAACCCATTTGCAAA
The DNA here is from genome assembly GCA_010015005.3 of Ulmus americana. Classification (NCBI taxonomy): domain Eukaryota; kingdom Viridiplantae; phylum Streptophyta; class Magnoliopsida; order Rosales; family Ulmaceae; genus Ulmus; species Ulmus americana. Next base: position 9,821 of record WUAT03203106.1, on the reverse strand, counting down.
TCACTCGAGTTTGACAATATATATTGCATATGATGGCCAATATGTTTTTTGTTTTTTTTGTTTCTTTCTCTTTGGATGATAGCCGTTATTTAACCAAGTGGCATCAAAGGTACACTATATAAGCTTATGTATGTTTAAAAACTAAACAACAAAAGATTCCAAGTCTATTTCCATTTTAAAGGGAGAAAAAAAATAGAGAAAACAACAATGATTTGGGGGTGTTGAATCCCCAAAAAAAAACAACTAAACTTTAGCCTAAAGCCCAAAAATCTGGCAATGATTTTTATTCTTATTTTTTTGGCTTAAAATAATATAATTAACTTAATGTACCAATAAAGTTGCACCAATTAGTGGTAAAGGTATAAAACAAAATTAAAATAGTATTTTCTAATTGTTAATCCCATATACGTGGCTTAAAAATTCTCTCATTGGGCCACTAGAAGCTAGTGCATATTAGTATTGACAATAGTTTTGCCTCAAAAAAAGATAAAGGAAACAATAATATGCAAACATAATAAAAGGAGTGACACTTTATCTCAAAAGGGTTAGGTATATAAATTAAAATTAGTGACCCTTTATCTTATTTTTTGTTAAAATTAATCAAAAGTTAAGGTTTGACTAAAAAATGGCTGCATACTAAGAAGGGTTATCACATGAAATGTCACAAAAACCAAGGCCAAGAGGGCCAATTGGAGCAGGGTTGTAGGGTTTGCCTCATGTGGAATTGGCAGGGAATGTATGGGTATTTGCTTGAGTGTATAGAACAAGCCAAAATACCTCACATGTTCTTTGGACTATTATATGTGATAATTATTTTAGTTTGTTAGGACTTTATGTTATAATTGAAGGCTATTATTTTCTTGGTAAGATTTTGGGTGAGAAACCTGCCTTATCACTTGGAAGTCTATTTCCAAGACTATAAGAAGAAAAGAAAAGACTTATAGTCAATGATTTTTCAACATTATATGACCTAAAATAGTTAAGAAATTGGGCTTGGTCATTTTTATATCATTGGATTTTAAATTCTCATAAAATTCATATTTTTGACAACTCAAGCCAAATAAGAAACTGAAACAAATTTAATGTGAAGGGTATTGTGGTCAATCCACAAATCAAACCAAAATTCACTATTAAAAAATATGAATTTAATAAGAATTCAAAATTTAAATGTATCAAAATAACCATACACAAATGCATATTATAATTTTTGAATAAATCCAAAATATAAAGTACAAAATAAATAAACATCCTATTTATTTTGATGTGAAAAAACTCATGTTTGAAATTGAGTCCAAATTTAAGCTGTTAAACACTCTTAACTTGTTTTTATTTTATAAGAGAAAGTATGAGATTGAAAACCAAATCTTCTTTCCTTTCTATATAAATAAGGGTTCTTTTTATGATTTAAACAGTATTTTGATGAGTTGAATAAGATTAATATTCAAATTATGATTCAAACAAAATTACTCTAACAATCAAGATTACTTTAGAAAGTAGAGATATTGTAACCGAAATAATATAAGATTAACGTAGCTGAGATAGTGTTTTTTTCGTGATTTGAATTATAATTCTAATATTCTTTTTTTTTTTTTATCTGAATCATGATTTAAATAAGATTACTATTCAAATTACAAAAAAAAAAAAACAATATATGAATAGTAATAATATTCAAATTACCAAACACGATCAGTGTTCAAATAACGAAAAGAATAAAACCTATATTATATATTGTTTTCTTAAAACCCCCAAAAAATGCTAGCTTTTAAGCTCTTTGATGGAGATAAATAGGTGATGGTGATGAAGACAAAAATGTATATGACAGAGTTGGTGAGGAATTTGGTGGCAGATTTTGCACATTGAATTTATTCCAACTTAATTCATTTAATTTTTTTTTTTTTTTTCAAACGCCTTTGAGACTCATTGATTTTTTACCTTTTCAGACCCTTTTCTTCAATTGCTAGAGAAAGAAGACTTCTTTTAGAACCTTTTGGTTGATGGATTAATAAGGAAGCTTCATCAATGATTGTAGGTACAAAGCTTCAAGTCCAAGGCCAAAATATGATCTAGACAACTTTCTGGTGGACCATAATGTGGAGAGTTCAAAATTATAAATTTGTAATATTTCAAATAGCTTTCTCATACTATTGAAATCTTTTACTTTATTAGATGATTTTATACATAAAAAGAAAAGAATTTAACTAAGGAGAAAAAAACATAGGAGAAGCAAAATCTTGGAGAAACTTAGCTCTATCTATATCTCTTTCCTTTCTATCATCTCGTTACATATTGAATTTCTGCATGCTCCCTCAACCATTCAAGCACTTTTGCTCCCTCAAGAATTTCTTGAACCTGCATGATTTTTCGAGAAATTATATAAGAAGAACGTCAGGTTTGAAGTAGAAGAACTCTCCTTTTGTGAAGAAAAGAATGACATATACTAACCTGGTCTTTCACACGATCCTCGTCATATTCTTGCTTTTGACGTTTGAATTCTTCGACGGAATTCTCAACCTCTTTGACAAGCTCATCAGTTGAAAACTGTTGGACAAAGAAAATTGTTCATGGTGTGTAAAATGAAGATTTGGATTGACCCGGAAATTAATTTGGAACAAGAGAATTTACCTCCAGATTCTCGCGTTTAAAGATATCTCCAACTGCTAGATTCTGTTTGATCACCTTTTCTATGTTCTCCCTCTGGTGTTCGAGGAACTCGTTTACAGATTTTGGACTTGATAGAGAAGCCAATTGTTCGTCGGTTAGCTTCATATTTGCCTAAGCAACCAGAAAACCAACATGAGAAGTGCTTCATACACAAGCACATGAAAGAGAAAATTGTTATATAGATGTGCAGATAAAAGTATGTTATATCTCTCGAGACGATAGGATTGAATATACTGACCTGAATCTGTAAAAGCTTCGCTCCATAGAGCTGCCTACCTTGTTCCTCGAACAATGATCGAGGGATGTCAACCTCTACCATCTGAAATAACAGAGACAAGTTATTGCTGCGAACGGTGAAACTAAGTTTGAAAATCCTATAATTCAAAGAGACCACGTATGTTTCTTCTAATAAGATTCCATAGAAGAAATGTACACTTGTTCCTTTAGGTTAATTTGATTTCAAAATAAATGTCAAGAAATGAAAAATCAGCTTTTTACTACAAAAAGAATCAAAACCTTGCAAAGTTGGTCTAAAATGACATTATCTGTTGCTTGTTCTTTAGCTGTTTGCTCCCCTTCAAGGCATCTTTGTAGCAACGATTCCTTGACCTGAAAATTCATGCAATAACATATCCCATTTCAGAATTGAATCGGAGAGAAAATTAGAATTAACAATTTGTTGACATATAATTGAGGTGTGATTACTTGCTCAAGGGTGGTGCATCCAGGAAGAAGCTTATCAGCAAGAGAGTCATTCAACTCGGGAAGATCCCTGTAGAATAATTCTTTGCACTCGACCTAAGGGAGAAACCAAAAAGGAAAAGAGACAGCTTAGTTATATAATATGTCCATCAATGCATATTACAATAATTCTTCGCAAAAAGTTCGAAGTTTTACATATTAAGGTTGGAATGGAAGTAAAATTAAAATACAAGCAGATATCAAAATATTTTCCATATACAACCTTGTTATGAAAATTAGCAATATGGATTATCTAAAAGCAGACAAGAACTCACAGTGAACTGAGCATGAACACCTCGGAGATGTTCTTGTCTCCACGATTCGGGAAATACTAGAGGAAAGGACTTAGTTTCACCAGCATTAATTCCGACTATTGAGTCAAGGAAACCAGGAAGCACGTTACCGCCATCTTCAGTATCAAAGTGAAAACCTATAGAGAGAAAATAGAGTGAGATTTTTTTTCTTCTACAAGATATAGCATTGTAAATAGTTGATGAATTGAGAATTTTAAAATCTTAAGCGCCTCTGGCAGACCTTTACTCTCAGCAGAAGGAATTTTTTGAACATTTGATTCATCTTGATCTATTGTTGTAGCTGATATGTCGAGGACCACGACATCACCAATCTGTTAAGAGTTTCAACCTTGTAAAAAGGGTGTTGATGCATGCAGCTCGGAAGATTTACAACTGTTATTAACTTGAGTTACCTGTAGTCCTCTGTCAGTAACAATGCGCATTGAACCTAGGGACTTATGCCGGCGTCTTAGTTCTTGTTCAGAAGCCTTTTGAGCATCTATATCGCTGTCTATCTCAACAACAATCTTCAAGTTCTTATATCCATTCTCCGGAGTCCATTTGACTTCAGGTGCCACATCAACAATGACATCATAGCTGTAGAAAAAATTACACTACTACATAATTGCACATAGAGAACGGCATAGCCTTACAAAACCAAAGATAGAGAAGGAAAAGAACTCCGAGTATTGGCAAATACCGGAGCACAGAGAAGGAATATGTGAGCGAAATAAACTTTAAATATGTAAAACTGACGAACCTGAGAGAATTGAGAGAAGTATAGGTCTGCTCCATATCAGAAAATTTGGTTACGATACGGATTGAGTCTCTCAAAGCCTTACCTGTTACCTGAGAAGTTATCAAGAGACGGATCATAAACACAAAAGATGGTAAAGGTAAAGATGGTGTTTGCTAGTCCACTATATGATGCTGAAGACTACAGAAAAATTATAACAGAAAGTGAAGATCTTCCGATAGTTTCTATTTTTCTTCTAAAGCTTCAGAACAATCTACAATCAATTTAAATCAAAAGGGCTTTCTACCTTCCAAGGACACTACGGGCTACTTTACTAGGTTCTATAGATATAGAGACACCTACCATGCATAATATGAAAAAGATTAGAGAAACACAAAATGTATATCTAAGGTGCTTCTACAACTACAAACCAAGGAAAATGAGAGTGATAAAATGCTATAAATGATTTACTGCACTCATAGCACGAGGAAGGGTCCTTTCTAAGATAGATTCCACAGTAGCCTTCTGAACATTTTTCTTCCCAACGTAATTTACAAGAATACTTTCTGGAACATTCTTTCCAGGGCGAAATCCAGGGACCTGTTCAGATATAAAACCAATATAAACATAGTTCAGTTTTCTTCACAAGCTAAAAACCATGAGTTTAGGAGCCCCTAATTGAATTTCTAATTTTTAGATCCACTCCAACCCAACCTCAAACAAAAATTCAATCAAATTTAATGTTAATCCAAATCCAAATCCAATCCAATTGAAATTAGATATCCAAATACATTGGATAAATTGTACACCCCAGCCACTTCAATCTTCAAGATGGAAATATTAATCAAATGAACATATCCAAGAAATAGACATATGAAAGTGCCACAATACGTAGATTCAAAAACACATATGCAACCATATCATTAGTATCAAATTGGAAGTAGAATTACAGCTTACACAAACCTTTGCTCGCTTCGTAAACTCCTTAATGACTCTACTGTAACAATCATCACACACAGCCGGTGGAACTTCCACAGTCAGCCTAACCTGAGGAAATGGAAAGTCATAATCTCTCAGCAATACCCAACACTTACAAATTGAGCTTAATAGAGCAACATCCCAAATCCAAAATATAACTATTCATAAATTTATGAGCAAAAAACATGAATTTTGAACCAAAAGCAGCTGGGGACTACTAGCATATCACAATTTTCATACATTTGTTTATCCACAAACAGGAGAAACAACAAAGACCCAGTAGAGAAAACCAAGAAAATTTTCCAAGAAAAGATTAAAAACTCAAACTTTACCAATACACAGATTATTTCAAAAGCAAAAAAAAAAAATGAAACTCACTCTAGAATTGGGTTCTTCTGTCTCTGTAACATTAATACTACCCAGAAGCTTATCTATCTCGACCTCAGGAGCCACCGAAGAAGAAGAAGAAGCCACAAAAGGAGACGAATTTCCATGAAATTGAAAGGAAGCCGTTTCAAGGAAGTGCCTTTGAAGAGGATAAGATCCAATTCTTAGAGAAATGGAGGCTCTGCTCTTGAATTGGGGAAGACGATTGGATAAAGAGTTAGAGGTCGTTTGGATAAGGTAGTGAGATGGGTTTCTGTTGAGGTGAATTTTCATGGAGCTACAGGTACAGATACAGAGCTCCATTGTTGGTCTTTGCTCTTCCCAGAGCAAAATAGTCGAGAGAGAGAGAGAGAGGTAGGAGAAAGAGATAGAGTGGACAGGTGAGATTAGAATACTAGGAAAAGATATCCTACGTGTCAACTAGAAACATAGTCGTTCAAGGGTACCATTTTAGGTTTTTTTGTCACGATATCTCCAAAATTATACTTTTGTGACATTTTAATCTCTAAGTTTTTATTTTTAGCATAAATAGCCCCTAAAGTCATAGCTTTTTATTTTTAGCATAAAATAGCTCCTAAATTTAAAGTTTTTTTAATTTTTTATTTTTCATTAGTCTTTTTAATAGCGAGGTTAAACTTAATTGAGATAAATAGTACTAAGATTATTCACATTGTTTCATTTTGATTCCTAAATATGTAATTTTTATTTTTTCATTACATGACAATTTTTATTATTTCATTACAAATAAAAACTAACGGAACAATACAATTACGAGTTTAATGATTATTTATGCTAAAAACTTAAGAGGCCAAAATGCCACAAAATATATAATTTAAGGACCTTTTGTGCAAAAAAAAAATACTTTTTTAACGTAAAAATGTTATGTCGTTTTTTTTTTTCCCCCTAAGCTTGATAATATGGTGCATTTGGCATAAGAAAAAGTCTACAAATTAATAAACAAGAAATTCTTCACAAATTTTCCACCAAAAAAAAAAAAAAAAACCTCAAAATCGTTGACAATAAAAAGTCCTTAGAACTAATATTGATAAATTAGCAAATTTTCATATGGGCATCTCAAAACGACAATCTAGACACGAGAAATTCTTTAAAAGCCACGACGCTATATAATTTTTATGAAACAAATGTGAGCAAAGCAAACGGAAAGCGTAATTTTTCTGAGAAAATCCTTCTAAGCAAACGACACAATCATCTTTATTGTCAATATCATTTTCATTAGAGATCCTATTTGATCACCGACTCCCCACACATCCATTCAATTCGCTCTGTCTCAATTTCAACAATTATAGGCAAATTGAGTGACAATACTATGGAAGGCATTGAATTTACTCTGCGAGGCCAAACGTTGCTCAATAGGTCCGAAACAATATCGGAAGGTATTTTAGATATCTTGTTCACTAACGTTGTATGCCATTTTATTGGTAAACCAATATCACAAAGGACTGGCCAAACAAGTATAAAAGTGTACTTGTCATTCCATTGAAGTTCAAAATCTATTTTGCATGTGTTTCTTCTCTCCTCACCCCGTTGGTTGACTATGGTTGTGGTTCCGTCCTCCCACTTTATGCCATTTGTAAACCTGGTTGTATACCGAAATTGGATTATAGAATTGATTGGAAATTCGATTATAGCATTAATCGGAAAATCATCGTCCTGCTCGACGGGCTTAAATTTGATGTCAAAACAGACGTTGGGCTTATTTATTTAGTTTAATATTTTGTAGTATTTTAAGTAAAATATTTGGAATAGTGTATTTGAAATATTAATTTTGTTTGGTTTAGAATATTAGACCATCTCCAACCACAAATACTAAAATGGTGTAACTTTTATAACAAAATAGTGCAACTTTCACACCAAATTATTATTGTATCTCTAACCCATTGCACCAAATATTACACCAAAAGAATATTTCTTAAGAATATTCTCTTTCTTTCTTTGTCTATTAATTCTTAACAATTAATTTATCTCAATAATTATTTTTGTATATACTAATTAAATATGAAAAATAATATATTTTATTAATTAACTACTAATAGTAAATTATACTAATTAAATAAAATTGAGTATTTATTAAATCAATTAAACCTTACATTTAATATAAAAAAAATTACATCTAATATAAAATGCCACAAAAAAATATAAAAACAACAACACAAAAATAAAATTACATAATGATAATAATTTAATTTTCCCAATTAGTATTTATGTTAATTTGATTATTATTATAAATATTAATATAAATAATAATTAAATTAACATAAATACAAATTAAAAAATAAATAAATAACAAAAATAAAGATATAAATGTGATAAAAATTAATTTAAGGGCTAAAATGTAAGGTTTATTTTAAAAAAGTAAAGAAAAAAATCTAAAATGAAAAGAGAAAAAGTTTCACACCAATTTGGTGTGGATGAATAGTGTCACATCAGATTTGGTTTGATACTATTCATCCACATTTTGGTGTGGGATTTGGTGTGTGGTTGAAGTGGAATTTTACACTAATTTGGTGTTTTACACCAAAATGCTGCAACCGTTGGAGTTGCTCTAACATCGAATAGACCTTTATTATAAATAAATAAAATGTCATATCCTGTGCCTTTTTTAAGTGTCAGCAAGTTGCTTCAACTTCTTTTTCTTTTTCTTTTTTTCACTAAAAGTAGGATGGTCAGAAGGGATCGTACGCTTTTAGATTTAATATGAGAGATCTCGGAATATTTAGATTTTAACAGGAGAAAGGGGTTGGTCAGAAGTAGAAGGGCTTGGGTTTAGCATGTTTTGACTGGTGGAGATATCTGGATCTTTGAGGGATTAAGTTTAGTGACAAATTTTCTCCGATGAGTTCTAGCCGGTGATGGTTTGAGCAAGATGAATTGTTCTTGGTGTCTGGCGGTTTCTACAGATATGGTGACTGAATTTGATAGGTTTATGCAACTTCTAGTTTTTTTTTTATTTGTGTTTATTATTGTGAATTTTGTGTGATATGTGTATTTTTGTGTTATTATAATAATTACACCTTATATGGTAATCATTTTTCTATTTAGATCTTTATTCATAATATTAGATTTTCCATGTAGATCTAGGTGTATAATAATAATATTCCATCTAAATAGATGACAGGATTCAGAAAATTCAAGATCTTTATAGTCGTTATGGCAATGCCGTATTAAATAGTTTATGTTAATGATCTTGAACAAGTTTTATAGTTGGATGTCATTAAATATCAACGGCCCCGACTTGTATTGTCTAAGCTTTATGATTGTATTTACGTGTTTTTGTGGGTTTAGACTTTTTTGTTAAATGAAAATTTTATGTTTTCTGTATAAATAAAAATGAAATGATGTGATTTTTGGTCTAAGGATATGTGATACCTATAAGTCTCACAATGCCAAAGAATATAAGAATATTAGTTGTCCCAATTAATAGGATAATTAAAACCAAGATTAATTTTCAACTCATACAAATTTCCCTATTTTAGTTAAAATTCTCTATTTAACGAGAACAAGGGAAAATAATTGTTTTTAACAAGAAAACAAACCTTAGTGATACATAACCACTTTTGAACCTTTCAATGAGCTCAACTGGAATTGGACCAGTGAAGTTTTTTTCTAATTTTTTGCAAAGTAGAAGAATAAATTGATTACCGTATGGCACTACAAGAGAAAAGGTCTATAGTGACAACACAAGTCACTGCTATAGATGAACATGTAGCCACTAAATATTTATAGAGACAACATAATCGTTGCAAAATGTCGTCGCAACAAACTCGTGTGGATGATAGTATATTGCGATCACACTATATCACGAAACCTATAGCCACGACTTTTGTCGTCGCTATATATGTCTGAGTTTCTGTATCTATAGCACTATATAGCGACGACATAGTTCAAAATGTCGTCGCAGAAGATTTACAATATTGTGACGATATTTCCACTTTTGCGACGACATTTTGTCACCGCTGTAGTCCAAAAAAATAAAATAAAAATTATAAAAATTAAATGACATTATT
>WUAT03202996.1:0-11630 GCA_010015005.3 Ulmus americana | reverse complement strand
AGAAAGCGAAACATGCAATCTAACACATACTTAAACAAATTCGAATTTCTTTATTTCATTCAATAATAAATGTCTTTACAAATTAAGATAAAACGTTGCTTTACATAGCACTTATCCTAACACTTCTCACCTTTGTCATTTTCACAAATAGAGGAACAAATAATGGAAGCTATTCAACAATGGGACCGAGACCATCAGGAGATGCCACCTAGTAGATCAGATTTCACATACTACAGAGATATTAATGCAATGAGTGACTACGAATTCCAATGCATGAATTTGAGTCCTAGTCATGAAAGAGAGTAAAGCTGCCTCGATAAAAGAAGAATCATATATGTTCATATAGGTTTTTAGTCTACTTTTACTTTTACAAAAGCTACTTTTTTGTCTTGTTGTGTTATGCTTTTATTTACTTTTGGACTTTGTGTAAAAGGAAATTACCAAGAAGTTTCCTTCTCCTATTTATGTTTTGGGGGTTTGTGCCTTAAGATGGCTATATAAGAGCCATTCCTCCTCTTTGTAAGATAACCTTGGAAGAAAATAAGAAAACCACTAAGTTTTCTCTCCAAACCTGTCCTCATTCTATGTTCTCTTTGAGTTTTTTCGAGTAAATAGTAGATATGATGATGATGATCCATAGTAATCCTCTTTCTTAGGCGTATGCTCTACAGTTGCCACTTAAGTGGATCTTCAGTATCAAAAACCTGCACTGATGATTATGGAATCAGATTCAAGGAGATAGTTTACTTGTATGGGCTTGTACAGTTGAGACAAAAATGATTTGTTAAGCGAAGTGTCAGTGTTTGCATAGTAACATTGGAACAGTAATCTCAGAAGGCATAAAGTGCCCATTCAAGGCCAAGAGGGCTATTCAGGGCTTACCTTGGTCATGAGATTCCTTGGTTCGGTTTTGTGTTCGTTCTTACATCTAGTTTCATGAACTGTTTTGGCTTGGATTTGTACAAGCAGAGATGGACCTAGGTACAATCGAAGTTGGACAGTTGTCCCCCTAATTTTAATTTTTTTTTTTTACATGTTTGCTGCTAAAATTAAAATCTATGCATTTTACCCCTCTTAAAAAAAAGTCTTTTAATATGACTCCTAAAGTTGATTCCTAAGTCCACTCCTAGAAACAAGAGGAGGAGCTTTAGGTGATATTTCACTAATCTAACTTCTTCAATAGAACAAAATACGAATACATGAATCAAACACGGTGGGTTTCTTGGGGATGGCGAGTAGAGCGGGTCATCGTTGTGGAGATGGTTTTCAGTATGGAACTGCTCACTGGCCATTGGCTTTGGATATGGAGCTACATGTGCGAAAAACAGAGAAGATGAAGAAGAAGAAAGAGAGTGGTACATACGACACGTGTCAGGTTATCATACGATCACGTGTTTATTTTAAACGTTGGGTGTTACAATAAGGGACCAATGGTGCACATTGGAGACCAATGCTAAAAAGCCTTTGAAATAAGAAAAAGCTCTCATACAATTCCAAACGAACTATTTGTACCCCATTGCCGTCACTAGAGAAACTGCGGCTCACCATCTTCAAATTTTGAACAACAAGCATCTCCATTTACATTTATACAAACTTTTTAGTATTTTAATTTAGACATTTTGGGCATATTTGGCTTCCTAATTCTTAGGCATACTGTAGTATTTTATTCTCTTATATATGAAAAGAGCACAAATAATTTCTTTTGATTTGACTCAGTTTAATTTTGGTCTCTTATCAATGACAATGAGATATTTGATACTCACGTGACATCTATAATTAAAATTTTGACATAATTAATCCCTTATTTATTAGTATTATAATATTTTCATCACAAAAAATTATTTAAAAATAAATAAATTAAATTTATTAAAATAATTTATTAGCTTAATTATTAGCATTGTAGTAATTTGGCCAAAAAAAAAATTTAAAAATTAAAAATTAAACAAAATAAATTAAATTTATTTAAAAAATAAATAAATTAAATTCATTAAAATAGTTCATTAGCTTACTTATTAGCATGATAGTATTTGACCCCAAAAAAATATATTTTTTTAAAAAATTAAACAAAATAAATTGAATTTATTTAAAACAAAAAGTAAAATAAATTTATTGAAATAGTTTTTTACCTTACTTATTGGAAAATCATCTAATATAGACCCCTTCACAAACTTTAACCAATACTAGACATAGGTCACCTTAAATAGATCACTATTTATCATTTTACCCTTTTAAATTAATGAAATATTAAAACTAAAAATTAAAACATATAATTCAAAAATCAAAAGAAGCAAAATCTCCCTCATTTATTTCTCTTTATATTGGTCTCTGCTCTCTCTCTCTCTCCACCACGACTGCGTACGCCATCACCAACTGCCCACCGCCCATTGGCCATCACCTAACGCCGTCGCCCACCGACCCCCCTTCCTCTGTGCTTGGCGATTTCCTAGGGTTTAGAGAGAATTGGTATCACCAAATCGCTGCTGCAGGAATTCCCACTTATTGGAGCAGAGTCCTTCCTCTATTGGTTCTTAGGATTGCAAGGTGAGTTTCTTGTTTGATTCATATTTATTTGATTTTGTTATCGGACCATTCTGAAACGACATGACACGTGATAAGTACGGAAGGGATCACGTGAGGGAAGTATGTTGGTTGCGTGGATTGGTTGTAATTCCTTCAACATTACCAAGAAAATTGGTTCTTGTCAAAGCAAATTCCAAAGGAGTAGTTGGGAAGGAATAAGAGTTAAGGAAAAATAGGAAGGTTGTCACATTAATAAGGAAGTCTTTTGGGCAATTATGTAAATAAGTCACAATTCAGGAATCATCTCCTCAAACTCATAAATAATAAGTCCATAAAGGGAGGGTTTACATTACAAAAATAAAGCCTTTAGACGTACGATCATATTAGAGATAGGAAGCCTATAAAAACATCTTAGGCCACCTAGCAAACTATAGGGACAAAAGTGTCAAATGGATAGAATCTTTGTAGCTATATATATGTGGTTAGGAAGCAACAAGAAAACAACTCTCTTTCTCTGAACACTTGAGCTTAGAACAATTCTAAAGCTATACGTGAGAAAAGAGAGAAACAGAGTAAAAAGCAAAGGCAAAATAGTGAGTTATTGTGGGGTAAAAATATGGGGTAATTGAGACAATAATTTTGAAATTCTTCACTCTTATTCTACGGCTTCTACCCTTCATCCCTCTTAACTCCTTACGGCTGTTGCTTTGGCAAGAAGTTGAAACTTTCCTCCAATCCATCTCTCTGGCATAAATCCCATTAACCGGCAAAAATATCCAAAATTACATCTTTCCAACTTTCAATCCAATCAAATAACTATCCAATTTCCTAAAACAAAATTTAATAAAACCAGATATATAAACCAACGGCATTAGGTACTCTCATCATGTCATCATCATAGAAAATTTTCTTATGAAATTATAGTAACCAAACAAGCATAAATAATGAAAACAAAACTAAATTTTTTGAGATATATTTATTATAGAATATAAGAGGCAAAAAGGAACAATTATATATTCATACTTGCACCAAGTTTATCCATATTATAACAAATAATATCACTATATCTTTATGGGCTCATTTTTAAAACGATGACAATGATAAAACCTCCAATATAGATGCAGCGCTGTTTTTTTTTTTTTTGTTACACTTGTATTGTTGAACGTTTTTTGTTTCTTTTAAACACTTCAAAATATATATATATATATATATATATATATATATATATATGTATTTTTATTTTATTTTTTTCATTTTGACATTTTGATTAATTTTTTTTCTTTTTTTTAAACACTTAATTTGTGCGATCAAAAAAAAAAACTAATATATATATATATTTTGTTAAATTATTATTTTTCTTCTTGTTTTAATTGGCACAAATTTTTCTTTTTATTTAATCGAATTGAAACTTTGCTCTTTTATTGATTTTTTTTTTTGTTACTAAACTCTCTCATATTATTGTTCCTAGTATACGAGAGACCACCAAAAATTAATAAAAATACATTTTTGTTGCCTTTAGTTCAGCTTTTTTTTTTTTTTTTTTTTTTTTAATTTCTTTTTCAAACATTTACTTTGTAGGACTCACCAAAAAATAATGAAATATATATTTTAATTTTTTTCTTCATTTTGACATTTTGGTTAACGTTTTTGTTTTTTTGTTTTTTTTTTTGTCAAATACTTAATTTGTGCAACCCACAAAATATTAATAAAATATATTTTTTCATTTTTATATTTTTATATTTTGGTTCAACTATTTTTTTTTAATTGACGCAAATTCTTCTTTTTGTTTACTTGAATTGACATTTTGTCCTTTTATTAATTTTTTCGGCCACTAAACTTTATCATATTACTGTGTACTGTGACTTGTACATAAAGTACTCCCTAGGCTAAAGGGTATTTTTGAACTATAGTGCCTGTAAACTGTAATATGAAAGGTTTAACGATGAAAAATAATAATAATGAATCAAAGTGTTAATTCGAGTAAACAAAAAAAGGCCATTTGCGCCAATAATTTTTTTTTTTCAAACACTTAATCCGTGAGATCGACCAAAAATTAATTTAAATACATTTTTATTTTTTATTATCTCTAACTACATTATCTTAATAATATAATTAAATTAAGATTGAGTATTAAGTTTTTTTATTATTACTATTTTTGAATGAACTATTAATTCTTTTTTAAGTCTTTTTAAACACAACTAATTTGTTTCAAAAAAAATATCTTAAAATACTTTTCTCTTAATAGATATTATACTTCTATTTCATTTTATTTTGTAGATAATAATACTTTTTTAAATTTTTTTTTCTTTTCACCACTAAATAATATATACATTTGAAGGGTTATCTACTATTGATTAATATTATTTCATTTTTTTTTTATAATCGGATGTTGTTATTATTATTATTATTTGATATTAATTATTTTAAATTTATATGTTTGATTTATAGGTAAATTAGTTTTAATTTAATTAAAATTAAATTACAGGAATCTTAAAATATTTTAAAATAAATTATAATTCTTCTATGTCATCATCAAAGTTATTCTCGATACTTTTGAGATTACCTACATAGATATGATTCTTCAAATAATGCGCTATTTTCACATATTTTTGTGTAGTTTAATTTCTAGAATGTTTTCCCTCACTACTTTTATCTAAATTTTCAATGGTCTATCTCTCCGGATACCCTATCCACTAACTTGTCAATCTAAATATTTTCTAATTGGGATCGTATTTGTCCTCCTCCATACATAACTAAATTACGTTAAACTTCTCTATCTAATTTTGTTATCTATTGACACTACACATAAATATTTTATCATCCTTTCATTCTTGATTTTATCTTTATAATTAATTTTATTTCAAAAAAATTAAATTATAAATTCTAATTATAATATTAAATATACACTATTAAATCTTTAATTATATCTATAACATGTGCGTAGCACGTATCAAAACTAGTAGTACTAAAAAAGACTTCAAAACTTAATAAAAAAAATATTTTGAGAAAATAAAAAAGATAAACTAAATATATATGAAGTCCTAGTTGCCTGGCAATTCTATTTTTCTTAGAAACTAATAAAGTAGTCGACAAATAACATTAGTTAATAGAAGTTGGATTATTTTATGTTTTTTTTCTTCTTAAGGCTAGATTCATATGCGTGGGTTGCATGCCAAAAGGATCAAAAGACATGAACTAGGTCGTTCCACACATAAGCTAAGCAATACACTTAGTCAACTAATTAATATTATTACGAGAATGCCAGTCAAACAATACTATTATGTGACTGTACTAGGAATAATTTTGAGTACTAACTACAATTTATTTATTTATTTTATTTTTTTTTTATTATTTAAATCACTATAATCAAGTACTTAGTTTAAAATGTTGGAATTTATTTACATATTACCAAAATTTTCTTATTTAAACAAAGCATATAACCTCGTTACGCTCTATAAACAGATAAAATAAGATAAGATGTGTAAGGCTGAAATTAGTTTTGAGACAAAGGCCGGTGAAGTCTTCTTAAAACTAGAGAAAGATAGGTGGGTAGATAGCCTTCCCATTATAGGAAGGCTAAAACTAAATTGATGTGGATGTAATAATTTCCTTTTCAATGATGATATTTATTTAAAAAATATAAAAGCAATTCGAATTAATAGGGATAGGGATCACACGTTATGGCTGTCATAAATAGGAACAGTGAGAAATAGTGATTTGGGTGATAAGATGGTGAGATGTGATGTATAAGATTAGAATTGGTTTTGAGACAAATGCAATAAAGGCTTCTTAACGATAGAGAAAGATAGAGGGGTAGATAGCTTTACAGAAACTGCCTATGATGAACAAAAAAAATTATATATGCAGATAAGTCTCTTTTACAGCCCAAACCCATTCAAATGATCGTGAAATTACAACCAAAATTAATAAAAGATCAATAATGCAGTACTGTCTATAAGATCAATAATGCAGTACTTGTCTTTGGTTTCTTTCAATAATGCAGTACTGTCTATAAGATCAATCAAACTCCCATCATAGAGTTATCAAAAGCATCAACTATACTATTTCCTTCCTGCAAAATCAAATGGCGTCCTCCTTGGAACTTCATGATGGAAAAAAGCAAGAAGAAGAAGAAAACTTCTCCTATGCGATGCAGCTTGCACTATCTTCTGTGCTCTGCATGTCCTTGCAATCTGCTATTGAGCTTGGAGTGTTTGATATAATGGCGAAGGCAGGTGAGGGGGCTAAGCTCTCGCCCTCGGAAATTTCTTCTCTTATGCAGGCCAAGAATCCCGATGCACCTACGATGCTGGATCGTATCCTCAGGCTCCTAGCAACTCACTCTTTGCTCAATTGTTCTGTTGTACCTGATGATCATGGCACTTTCCAAAGGCTCTATAGTCTTGCTCCTGTTTCCAAGTTCTTTGTAACCAACAAAGATGGCGTTTCACTTGGTCCTTTTATGACATTGATACAAGACAAGGTCTTCTTGGATAGCTGGTATGTTTTCCTTTTTTCCTTCTAAACTCGGTTTCCTTCTAGGCTTGTGAAATAGTAATTATCTATTTTTGACTTTATCATACAGGTCCCAATTGAAAGATACAGTTCTCGAAGGAGGAATTCCATTTAATAGAGTCCATGGAACCCATGCCTTCAATTACCCAGGCTTGGATCCAAGGTTTAATCAAGTTTTCAACACGGCTATGTACAATCACACCACCATTGTTATCAAGAAGATCCTCGAGGTTTACAAGGGTTTGGAGCACATTAGCCGATTGGTTGATGTTGGCGGTGGTTTGGGAGTGACCCTTAGCCTTATCACTTCCAAATACCAGCATATTAAGGGTGTTAACTTTGACTTGCCTCATGTTATACAACATGCCCCTTCTTATCCCGGTATGTATGTCTTACTTGTGAAGATTTATAGAGTCGGATTGTGCGAAGAGAGCCTGAAAAGCTTGTGTTATATTATTTACTAACCCCTCCCCCCTGTTTGGTAGGAGGGGAAATTGGAAGAAAGGAAGGAACTAAAGGGATTAGTAAATGGATCTTGACATGTACCCATGTTTGGTAGAAATGATTATTAGAGGGAGTGGAAAATAAAAATGATTTTAAATCCATGCTATGCTTCAATTTTGAGTCACTCCTGATTGGAATGATTATCAGGAGCCACATACAAAGTCAGGTGGTAGTGACCCCCGGAATTTTTTTTTTTTGGAATTTTTACTCTCAAATTTTCACTCTTTTCACATAATATTTTTAATTTTTTTACACATAGCTCCCAAAATGCATATATATATTTATTTTTTGGGTTAAAAAGACATAAAAATATCTTTGATATAGTTTTAACCCTAACTACATTTTTCTTTTTTTTTTTTTGGCTCCGTCACTAATTATTATAATCTCTTGTATACCAAACATCATTCAAGAAAACTATTATCTCTACCTTCTATTTTCCTCTCCTTAGGATTTAGCCTCCCCCATCTTCCTTTTTTTTTCTATCCTTCTTACCAAACAAAGCATAAGTTTTGCAGATTAAGGAGTTCCTTACTTTTGCAGGGGTTGAGCATGTAGGAGGAGATATGTTTGAAAGCTTACCAAATGGGGATGCCATTTTTATGAAGGTAGAGTTCCGAACATTGGCGGGCAATACTGATACTTATTAGTATTCGATACTATATATCTGATTTTTTCCTCCTTTATCCAATATATGTTAGAGTTTGTCACAGAGTAGTACTTATAGTTGGATAAATAATTTTGTAGTGGATACTTCATGATTGGAGCGACGAACACTGCTTAAAGTTATTGCAGAATTGTTACAAGGCTATTCCCAATAATGGAAAGGTTATTGTTGTGGAGGTAACCTGTCCAACTTTGCCAGAGACTAAGGCATTTGGGAAGAGCACCGCTGAGATTGATGTGCTTATGATGACTCAAAACCCAGGTGGGAAGGAGCGAAGCCAACAAGAATTCATGAACTTGGCAAGTGCTGCTGGATTTATTGGTGTTAGATTTGAATGTTTGGTTTATAACTATTGGGTTATGGAGTTCTATAAGTAGAAGGGGATTGCACTCCAACCCTTAGAATATAATGCTTAAAAGTTTTAAAAAAAAACTGAAAGTAGAATAAACTTGCTTATTGTATGGAAATTATTATTTATTTTCCTTTCTCTTCCGAGTAACATATGAAAAGTGATTGTCTCATTCAAATTACATGGCACTAGTTTAAGAGGAAGTGAAAAATAATTCTCTTATTGTTGTTAGGAAGTCTTACTTTTGTTTTAACATAATTAAAGGCTCATTTTAGCAATTGTTTTTATAAATGCACGTTTTAGAAGGGTTAGAAAAATGCCAAGAAAAATACAAATTTTACAACTAAAATGCCTTATGGTTGATTTTTCGGTAAACTAATTAGTTTTTGGTAAAACTAAACTAGTATAGGTTGGTTTTGGGTTGACAAACCAACCAGTTAGTTTTTTAATTGAAAAACCAAATTAGTGGTTGGTTTTCACCCAAAATCCAACCAGTGGTTCATTTGAGAAAATACAGGCAAAAAATCACTATATGAATATAGCTATAAGATGGTATGCCATTCCCATATTTTTTTTTAAAAATGTGATAAAAAGTTCTAATTAGGCGGAAGGTCTTAAGCGTAGGTGGGATTTCTCTTAAATTCTTTTTTTCTTCTTCTTTTAATTGGCACTAATTCTTCTTTTTATTTAATTGAATTGGAACTTTATTCCCTTATTGATTTTTTTGGTCACTAAACTCTCTTATATATTATTGGTCACTAGCATATGTGAGACCACCAAAAATTAATAAAAATACATTTTTGTTGCCTTTTAGTTCATTTTTTTTTTTCAAACACTTATTTTGTGGGACTCACTAAAAAATAATAAAATATATATTTTAATTTTTTTTCTTCATTTTGGTGTTTTGGTTAATGTCTTTTTTTTTTTTTGTTTTTTTGTTCAAACACTTAATTTGTGCAATCCACAAAAAATGAATAAAATATATATATATTTTTTTATATTTTGGTTCAACTATTTTTTTTATAATTGGCGCAAATTTTTCCTTTTGTTTACTCGAATTGACACTTTGTCCCTTTATTAATTTTTTCAGCCACTAAACTCTCTTATGTTACTCTGTGACTTGTACATAAAAGTACTCCATAAACTAGAGGGTATTTTTAAACTATAGTGCATGTACACTCTAATATGAGAGGTTTAACGGTGAAAAATAATAATAATGAATAAAAATATTAATTCAAGCAAACGAAAATGGACCATTTGCGCCAATAAGTTCTTTTTTTTTCAAACACTTAATCCATGAGACCGACAAAAAATTAATTTAATTATATTTTTATTTTTTATTATCTCTTATTACATTATCTTAATAATATAATATAATTAATTAAATTAAGGTTGAATATTAATTTTTTTTTTTTTACTATTTTTGAATGTACTATTAATTCTTTTTTAAGTTTTTTAAACATAATTAATTTGTTTCAAAAAAATATCTTAGCATACTTTTCTTTTAATAAAAATTATACTTCTATTTTATTATTATTTTGTAGATAATAATACTTTTTTAAATATTTTTTTCTTTTCACTATAATATATATATATGTCCTTATATAATACACATAATAAATTTATTTGTATTGGTACAAACACAATCTAAACTATTAATTTTTTATCTAGTGGTTGTAATTAAAAGGGTTTTCTTGTAATTTGACTAAAGCTCATTTAATTACAACCATTAGATCAAAAATCAATGGTCTAGATCATGTTTGTACCAATACAAATAAATTTGTTGTGTGTATTATAGAATCACCCTATATATGTGTGTGTGTGTACATAAAATGCAAAGTACATGAGAAATGAGAGGCTAGAACTATCAGCTTATGAGTTGCACGTGAGATGTTTGATCAAATGTCTCTTTAATAAAAGGTAGATAGAAGCATTATTTAACATGATAATATTAAAAACTTCATGTCTCAATGGTCTGTGACAATTCCCAATAGTTGTTGTTGCTAAAAATAAAAATAAAAAAGGTTTTGTGTATTTGGTTCTTGAATAATCAGCTATATTTGAGACTAGCTCTGTGTTGGATTATTTTCAAGAAAACTATTTAGTTGTTTTGTAAAGTTGTTAAAAAGGTAGATAAAGCTAGAAGTGTTGATCCATTTTCTCAAACAATATACTAAAGTAGTGTTATTTCTATTGGTGAATGTAAGTAAGAAGTAGGACAGTTGGTCTCATCAATATCTTTATGCTAAATTGCAAGTCTTGAAATTTATAGATACTAGTGTTTTTTTTTTGTTTTCACTGGAAATTGTTACCTTTGTTTTCTAGTGTGTGTTTGATATCTTTAATTTGGAGCTTTTATGTTTGAGTTGTTTCCTATTGAGTGGAAACGAAGTACAACTCTAAAGAAATCAGAAGATTACAAATAAAATCAAGGCCAATGAGAAGTATAGATTGAAAGTCGCCTTAAAAGCCAAAGAGAAGAGTCTAACTGACAAGTATATAGCTTAAGCACTAATTCGGAGGCAAAACAACAATTTCTTAATTTTTTTGTTTTTATTTTTTCATTAATCTAGATTTTCATTTTTATGTCTACTTAATTATTTTGCATCATAGGTTTGACCAATTAAAGAAATTAGAGAAGCTTTGGAAGAAAAAAGAAATACATTTTGTGCAAGGCAGTAGCCTGGCGCCTAGATACCAGCACCCTAGTGCTGTGACAAGGCCCGTTGCATATTGGTCTCTGCACCATAGCTTCGGAAGACAAGGCCATGGCGCGCAAACTACATCCAAGGAAATTTTTAAACTTCAATGTCGCTAAAAATTCTCTCTTTCAATTTCTTTTCTTATTTTCTTCAATTGTCTTTTTAGTGTTTTTGTTTTAAGAGTTTAGGTTAGTTAAGATTACATTGATTTTTATCTTTTTTTTTTATCATTGCAAACATCAATTATGATATTGCAATATTAATTCAATAAACAAAATAGAAGAGGGAAAACATACCTATGAAGATTGGCGATAAAACAACATAAAGTTCACCATCATTGACAAGGCCTTGATGCTTTATTACAATATTAATTCAA
>WUAT03202995.1:0-18735 GCA_010015005.3 Ulmus americana | reverse complement strand
GAAGGCCAGTTGGTTGAGGACTTCCTGAGAGTTATCTGCGCTACAAGAGGTATTGATCCATGGTTTAGTTTATTGTTTTTAGCAACCTGAGTTTGGATCTTGTTGTTTTAATGGTTAAAATATATATTTTTTAAAACCTGTCCTTTCTGCTGCGCACTATATTTTTCAACAGCCAATCCCTATGCTAGACCTATGGTGGGCAAATGTTTTTGATGTAATCAGCCTAGTCACAGGTCTAACAAATGCCTTATCAAACCACATGCTCACCTAGTAGACCTTCAGGAAGAAGAAGAAGATTACAAAGAAGAATTATCCCCTACATTTCTTGATGGAGATGATGGGATTCCTCTTTTGTGCATATTAGAGAGGTTGTTATTAGCTGAACCGTGTCAATCCCAACGAAATTCAGTATTCAGAACTCGGTGCACTGTCAAACAACTGGTATGTGAGGTGATTGTTGATAATGGATCCTGTGAAAACGTTTTTTCAAAGGCCATGGTTAAGGCCCTTGCTTTACCAACCAGCAAACACATGAACCCTTACAAGCTTAGCTGGGTTAGAAAAGGAGTTGAGAGTAGGGTGACAGAAACATGTAGGGTGCCTTTATCCATTGGAAAAATATATGTTGATGAAGTACTTTGTTGTATAATCGAGTTGGATACTTGTCATATTCTGTTGGGGTGGCCCTGGCAGTTTGATAGAGATGTAACTCATAAAGGCAAGGCCAATATCTACTCATTTGATTGGCATGGCAGAGAAGTTATACTAATGCCAAGTTCCAGCAAAGCAACCAAGCAAAAGGTCCCTCTAGTTAGTCATGCCCTGTTGGTGATCTCTGGCAATGAATTATAAGCAGAAATGCAAGATCGCAAGTTCCTATTAGCTCTACTAGTGAACGAATTGATACAATGCCAATCTGAAAGTCGTTTACCCAAGTCATTTTCAAAGCTACTGCATGACTTCAAGGACCTTATTCCCAATGAGTTACCTAATGAGTTGCCCCCCCATGAGGTCCATTCAACATATTATCGATCTAAAACCTGGGGTTTCTTTGCCAAACTTACCCCATTACACAATGAGGCCTAAAGAACATGATGTTTTAAAGTCTATTGTGGATGATTTATTGGAAAAGAGACTAATCAGGCCAAGCATCAACCCTTGTGCAATACTAGCTCTCTTAGTACCCAAAAAGGATGGCAGTTAGCAAATGTGTATCGATAGCAAGGCTATAAACAAGATCACTGTCAAGTATAGATTCCCAATCCCTCGCCTTAAAGACATGTTAGGCAGATTGGAAGGGGCTAAAGTATTCTCTAAGCCGAACTTGCGCAATGGCTATCATCAGATAAGGATTCACCCAGGAGATGAGTGGAAGACGGCATTCAAGACCAAAGATGGTTTTTTCGAATGGCAGGTGATGCCCTTTGGCTTGTGTAATGCCCCAAGCACATTCATGAGACTCATGAATGAAACATTGAGATAGTTTGGTAACTCATATGTAGTGGTATACTTTGACGACATCCTTATCTAGAGCAAGTCTGATGAAACACATCTAGAAAATCTAAAAGCTGTTTTTACTGTGTTACGTGAACACAAGTTTTTCTTGAACTTGAAGAAGTGTGAATTTTTCTCTTCAAAGCTGTTGTTCTTGGGTTTTATTGTAAGTGACTAGGGTATTTTGGTGGATCAAAAGAAAGTTGAGATCATACTCTCTTGGCCAACTCCTGCGACTGTCACTGAGCTACGCAGCTTCTTGGAATTAGCTACCTTTTACAAAAGATTTGTTCGAGGTTTTAGTGCCATAGCAGCCCCCATGTCAGATTGTCTTAAAAAAGGAAGTTTCAATTGGGGCCTGAGACAGCAAGAAATTTTTGATTTCATTAAGTAGTAGCTTGCTTCCACTCCAGTGCTTGCTTTGCCTAACTTCGAAAGAGTTTTTGACGTAGAAACTGATGCTTCCATGACTAGAATCAGTGCAATGCTTTCCCAAGAGGGCAGACCAATTGAATTTTTTTGTGAGAAACTTTCTAGACCTTGTCAAAAGTGGAGCACCTATGAACAAGAACTTTATGCTATTGTTTGGGCTTGTCGTTACTGGGAACACTATCTCATTCAAAAAGAGTTTATTCTTCACTCTGATCATCGCACTTTACAGTTCCTCAATTCCCAAAAAAATGTTAACGGGATGCATACCAGGTGGATCATGTACCTTCAATGATTTTTTTATGTTTTCAGACACAAGGCTGGGAAGTGCAATCATGTTGTAGATGCTTTGAGTAGACAACATTCCCTGCTTACAGTCATGAAGTCCGAAGTTGTGGGGTTTGAACATATGTAGGAAGAATACCCCTCTGACCCTAATTTTGGAGCAATATGGGCTGGATGAATTAACAAGGAAGTCACACCTTCTTACTATATCCACCAAGGTTTTTTATTCAAAGACACTCAGCTTTGTATCCCAGTCCATTCATTACATGAAATGCTGATTACTGAAGTCCATTCTAGTGGTTTGGAAGCTCATGTGGGAAGGGAAAAAACACTAGCAGTGCTCGAAGGGCAGTTCTACTGGCTTGGTACGAAAAGACAAGTCTCTTGCATTGTTAAACGATGTGTGGTCTACCAATTATCAAAAGGAACCAAACAGAACACTGGGCTTTACACACCTTTGCCCTCTTGAGTCCATTTGGGAAGATATTTCTATGGACTTCGTTATGGGATTGCCTCGAACCCAAAGAGGAGTTAATTCGATATTTGTGGTGGTGGATAGTTACTCAAAAATGGCACATTTTCTCCCTTTTAAGAAGGCAGCCGATGCTATCTTTATGGCTCATCTTTTTTTTTCAAGAGAAAGATAGTACGCTTATATGGCATACCAAAGTCCATCACTAGTGATTGTGATGTTAGGTTCATGAATCATTTCTACAAGGAGTTATGGCATCATTTCCAAACTAAATTACAGTTTAGTTCTTCTCACCAGCCATAAACAGATGGCCAAACCGAAGTTGTCAATCGAACTTTGGGTAATATGTTGCGTTGTGTTGTCAGCGACAAGCCCAAACAGTGGGATGCTACTCTGTCTCAAGTTGAGTTTGCTTTTAATGCAATGGTGAATTGTTCTACTAGAAAAGCTCTTTTTGATATCGTCTATACTTAGGCTCCCAATAAGTTCTTCGATCTGATACCTTTGCCCCAATCTAAGAGCAAAACTGCAGCCACACTTGCTGAAAAGATTCAACAGCTGCACTTTGAAGTTCATCAAGCACTCTAGAAACACAATGCTAAATACAAAGCAGCTGCTGACTGTCATAGACGTTTCAAAGCATTTCAAGAAGGTGACTTGGTAATGGTATTCCTTCATTAAGAACGTTTTTCGGTGAGCAGTTATAACAAAATGAGTGCTAAAAAGATTGGGCCATGCCGTGTGTTGCGTAAGATCAGTGACAATGCGTACACCATAGACCTTCCTACTGGGCTAAACATATCCAGTACCTTCAATGTTGCAAACCTGTCCAATACCATCCCCTTGATACAGTCCCTGAAGTTTAGGATTAACTCGGGTCAAGTTGTTTTAGGCCAGGAAGGAATTGATGTAGCCAAGAATGATAGGTCGTTCTCTCAAGCATCATTGGCCTTTGTCCAGCTCAAGTGTTTCTCAAATATTAGATGAAATTCTCCTTTTTGCTGCCTAGTTAGTTAGCCTCGGGATCCTCATTCAAGGTGTCATTCCTTAGTTGAAACAGCTAGCACAATACTTTTCATTACCTTTTCTATATAGCATTTGTTAGTTTTGAAGAAGGGCAAATTGTTGCTCATACATTTTGCTTGTAATCTGTTGAGATTTATTCTCCAGTTGTTTATCACATTCTCCTCTGCTAAGCTTGATTTAGCTTCAACAATTTAATTGCCTCTTCATAGGCTTAATACATCATAGGCGATATTCTCCATACTCACCCTTATCATGTGCATCCTGGCTATGGTGGCTTCTCACACTATCAGATGCATTATCTGGTGAAAAGACTACCCATATTACTCTCTGCAACATTGGGGAAATCTACAACATGACTCAATCATTATGTTACTGAAGTCAATGACTGTTTCATGGGATTCTATACCCGTAAGAATCATAGTGAAAATATGTTCTACGCACAAGGACTTGCTGTCTACACTCTTAATAGTGGTACAAGACTCAATCTAAGATGAGTTATGTTCCTCCATTAATTTTCTCTTTACTCTTGAACTATTAGCTTTGCCCTAAGTTTAACCTTCTTCCTGAGCTGAGTCGATTCTAGTGCTATTCCTAAGAAATCATATGGACTTCCAACTTGCCCAAGTTGCAGTCTTGCATCAGGGTCCAGTTTTTGTAATTGCTATTCTACCCAACTACGGCTCCTGTAAGACTTTTCTCTAGAGACTGATTTCTTTAGGGACTCTGCTGTTGGAGTGCTATCAATATTAGTATCTTGTTTTTCCTTTCTCTCATCTTACAACGTTGAGTGGATGTAGCTCTATGTAACTTTATCACTCTATAAGGGGATGGTTAGTACAACATTTGGTGAAAAGTTGAAGGAATAACTCTGAGTTCATGAATCCAAGGTCAGCCTGACATTGTTGTACGGGGATGATGCTTTGACCAAAATGAACTTTGGTATCCTATTGAAAGGTCTTGCTCAAGTCATAGATGCAATCTTTCCTCAAATAGAGATTTATTACTCCCATTGCTAAGGTCGAAATCGTCTCACTAGTGACTACCTTTAGTGCAAACTCTCTATCACGCAGTTTCCTTTGGAGCTGAAACCCCTGCAAAGAAGTGCAATCATGATTAGTGGCTCCAGAATCTATAATCTACGAATTACTAGATTTTCCCACTAATTTTTTTCAAGGAAAAGTATCATACATTCCTTTGACTTCACTGTAGTGAGAAACTCCATGCAGTTCCTCTTCCAGTGTGACCTTCTTTGTTACAGTAGAAACACTTTCCACTCTTAGGAGCTTTTTTCTCCTTCTTACCTACCTTTTAAAGCAACATTTTTCTTGTCACTAATCTTCTTTTTATTCTTAGAGAAATAACTAGAAATAGCCATGTTAGTCTCTCCTCATTTAGACTTATACATTCCCTTATAGGTTTGCAATTCAATCATAAGTGCAGTCAAGCTTTGATCCATCTTGTTCATCACATAATTTGTTTTGAATGTTAAGAAACTATCAGGGAAAGTCTCTAGTATCAAACCAACATGCGTTTGTTGGCAATACTAGCACCATTGATCTCAGCCTGATTAAAGAAGGCCATCATCCTAAGCAGGTGATCCCTCACGGGCGTTCTTGCTTTCATGCGGCTATTCATAATAGCTTTTATGGCATTAAACCGTGCACGATTAGATGTCTCCCCAAATATGGCTTAAAGTGATGCCATGATATCCGTAGCAGCTTGCATCCCTTGATATTGTTGACGCATCACATTGGACATTAAGGCTAACATATAGCAACAAGCTATATCATCCGATGCAATCTATTTCTCATATGCATCATTTGTAGCCTTTGTAGTGTTAGCCCCAGGCTTAGGCAGGCAAGCCTCAAAAAGCACAAACTTGTGCTTCTCAATTGGGAGCACTATATTAATGTTACATTTCCAATTTGTGAAGTTCTCACTGGTCAATTGTTTTTGGCTTAAAATAACAGATAGCTGGTCAAAATACATTTTCTGAAATAATAAAATATATTTTATTAATTTTAGCGTATATCATAATTTTGTTTAATAAGATGTAAATTCATATTGATGCATGAACGCACAAGTGATAGAAAACCCAATAATTTTAGTACCTCTACTACGATTAACACAATATCTAGAATTACTAAATCTCCTTTTGGTGATATTACATTTTCCTTACTATGTCGGGACCCTCCCAATCAATTTGGTTTTCTTGAATGTCTCATATTCAACCAACATCAATTATCGTTTAATTTTAGTCCACAATTCCTTCACATCAGAGCTTCTTTTGGTAGATATAATGTAAGGTTTGTGTCGAGTGTAGAACCATCATTTCGTACCTTTTCCACGTAGATGGTTAAAACTACCTACGTTGGTAGATCAATGTGCAGATCAAACAAGGTAAGGGAAACTATCCTTGTAAGGAAAGTGAAATTGGTCTAGCTTTAAGTTCCCTTTGAGGATGCGTTTAGCACATACCTCTTTCACTTAAGGATGGAGACCAAGGGTCTCGCTCCCACTTTATGTTTTTAAGTTTAAGGTTTATGTAATTTTGTTTAACTCTTAAATAAAATATGATGCATGATCATATTATCTAATAAACGGCACTCTTAATCATGGATGGCATGTTATTAATGACAAAATGATAAACAATCCATTCAAAATATATTGCAACCATAATACCACGGACCCTCCTATAGAAAAATAAAAATAATTACAAAAATTATAGATTGAAACATATATCAATATTTTCTTGCATTGTCTTCCTTTTGGTTGTACTTCAAATCTCTTGGCTCTCACAAGCCTCCATAAAATTTTCTAAAAATTATCTCATAATTTTTAATTTCATATTTAATTATTTCCTTGAATTAAATGTGATCCCAAATAATTAAAAATAATATATTGGGTTAATTTTAAAATTAATCAAAATTTATTTTAAATCACTTTAACTAATTTTCATAATTTAAAATAGATAATAATTATCCATTATTAAAATTCCTCCCACTAAATAAGATATGATTAAATTTTAAAAAAAAAATTACAATTTTTAAAAAAATATATGAAACAATAATTAATTATTAAATGAAAATTCAAAATTATTTCATAATTTGAAAGTTCATTTGTAGATAAAATTGTATATTATCTTATAATTAAAATTTTATCTAAATAAGAGATTTAATTAAAACTTATTTCAAAAATAAGATAAAAAGAATTTTAAGCTTGAAAAATAGATTGGGCATTGTAGTGCTAGTATGGATTCGAATCCGTACATGTAGGAATTATAGAGGGTGTCGCGGCGAGGAAAGAGGCCGCCACGGTGCCTGGTCTACTTCAAGCCTTCTTGGGTGTTTTTGCAACTTCGTCATCTATTATATAAAAGTTTCTAATGCCAAATTGGTTACAAAACTTTTTGAAAGCATTAAAAACAACTAATAGGGAAAACACAATGGTGATAGACCACATCTCTAGCAATTATATCCCATATAAAAGTTTACAACAAAAAATTTATAGAACCCATGGTCGGCAATAAATAATAAAAAATCATCTCATGAAAATTATAACTTAATAATCACAATACATAATAACAACAATCGTATATCTCATACATAATTAAAATTTAAAAAGAACCTAGAGTACATTTTTCTCTAAATAACAAGCAATCACGCAAAATCAAAGATCAATTCATCTCATGAATTATGGAGACAATTATTTTATTTAGCATAAACATAATTTAGGCTCTAATACCAATTTTGGGATTTAGTTTCTCGAAATACTCAGCGGAATAGGTTTTAATCTTTTTTTCTAAAATAAAACAAAGAAACGGATTATGTATGCTAAAATAAAATATTTATCTAACAAGAAATTATACTTTTTTTTAGCACATAAACAATTTCTTCTCATTTGATCTTAGACCCACGAATATCGTCATAGTGAGATCCTAGTTTTGAAGATTATAAACCACTCAGATCTTCTTTGTTATTCACTTTCTCAAGGAGCAATGGGTATGTGGGCACCTTAATCTAATCTTAGAAAACTTTCTCAAACAAAAAACCACTTTGGAAACTATTTGAAAAATAACTCTTATATTTCTATTATTTGAGAATACACTCTCACTTTTCTCAAAAGTGTTTGTCTGATAGCTCACTCATCTATGTTCAGTCTTTCCAATAAGATGTATTTATATCTCTAGAGCTTCATTTAATGAAGTCTATGAGAGACTAAATACACTTGTTATTCCTAAAAGAGAAATACAAATCTACCTTAGATTTGTAGTTTACACACACCTTCTTTTAATAAGGTTTGTCATTATATTTGATTGTTTAATTATCTTACTCTTAGTCAAACACTTTGACTATCCTACTCTTAGTCAAACTCTTTGATTTAATTGGATAATTAATTTAATAAAATGATTTATATTTATTTTAACCCTTAAAATAAATATGTTTAAATAATAAACTCAATTATTTATTTTACTAAAAAATAAACAATCATTGTGCAGTATTTTATTTTAACTCTTCAAATAAATAGTCTATGCGCAATTTATCAGTTTTACTTAAATTGAAGGTTACTACAATTAAATATATTGCTCCATACAATAATATATGATGCTAACAAAGGGAATAAATAGACCTATATAATCAAAGCTCTAATAAATAATATTTCAATTAATAAATCTCATTAATTAATTAAATATTAATTATTAAGTTTGTTCCAAGCCACTATTAGGGATCAAAGTTGTACTCCAAGATTATATAGATATTTTTATAAGAATCTTTAAACAATAAGGATCACGTCCACCAATATAACTAGTAGCCATGTATTGAGATCTTCCATTATGAATACTCATAATTAGAGACACTCAATTGATTCAATTTTACCTCTCTAATTACATCTTTGTCCATGTGTTCTATTAATTCTCTAATGGGTACCCTATTTATGACCTAGTCATAAATGATGATTTATTTATTACTATATCCAATATATTCGAGCTTGATTTACCCAAAAATCCCGAATTAAGTAACATGAGAATATCTTTACTCTTCGATTAAACGAAGCTATGGATTCCATACATCTGAATTAATGTTCTCACAATTCATAGTATTTTATCTCCAAGATAGTGAGTTGTTAAAGCTTAATGCAATCTCACTTGTTAGTAAGTCAAAAGATACAATTCAATTAATCTGAGTTGATCAATCGGTCCGGATTAAGATCCAATCATAACCAGCTATCCATGATACAATGTGAAGATGTTCATGTTCAATGTGTAATCAACACACTGGTGTTACTATTTGTAAACTCTTTACAATGATCCAAGATTAGATCACTCCTATATGGAAATAGTCTACTTAACAATCTTATTAAAACAAAGTGCCCAAACTTTGTTTACCGATTGTGAATATAATTTATACTTTGTTTACCGATTGTGAATATAATTTATACTTAGTCTAATAAGTAGATCTTCTGTATAGATCCTCATATACCCAGTTATAGAATTTGAACAAGTATTGTTACATTATGATATATATCGCTAATTTTATACAATGAATGTATAACTAGCAAACAAATATAATTATAACAATAATAAATTTTTATTTATTTTAATAACAAAATATTTTTTAGAAGAGAAATAGAAAATTAAAGTTGCTTTACAAAGCACCAATCCTAACACTTTCAAGTTAACCTCTAGTATTGTCTGACTTTTAGCAACTATAGGTTTTTCGAGGCCTATGTACTAGTAATCCTTCACTATCATCTCTTAAGCTATAAGTTCATAATTTATTATCCAAGTGGATCACATCCCACAAGCAAAATGAGTTTATCTTTTGGATAATAAGATCTTTGTCCCCTTATCCTACTTATCTTACGTAAGCCTTTCTAATTTAAGTATAGGTTTTTAGCACATAGATATAGTGCATGCCTTTATATAACTAAACTTCCAACACAGAAAGATCTATTAGATACCCCTTTGACGAAGTCCAAGTATGGTTTTTTTGGAATCAAAAAATGAGAGATTAGAAGGAATCACCCTTACACTTTCCCAAGTCCAAATTTGGTCTAATGCAAGCCGATAAACACTACTTGGGGCAACAAACCCCCTGACATGTGTACGGATTAAATCCTACCAATAGGGCCACTCGGGGTCTCTTTTCAGACACAATACCAGACATAAAGATATGATCTCAAATACCCATCCTCTCCTTAACAAGGCGACACTCTCAGAATAAAGAGACATAACTAGTACGACAAAAGTACCTAAATAAATATAAAAATATAAACACAAACATGTTCAATCTACCTGAAGGGAAAACCCACTTTCTTTCACAACACAAAGAAAACATGGCAAAAACCAACACATAAACAACACAAATCCAACACAAAGCGCACAGAAGCTAAACCAGAAGAAGGAGAAAGCTACAGCAACCACCACCAAGCCGAAACCAAGCCATACGCGCCATTGGGCTCCCCGTGCATGAGCGCCACGTATCGCCAAAAAGCCTTTTTTGTGATTCCCACTACCACCACCAATGGGCTCGTCCACCTACCTTGAGTACATACCTAGTGAAAGTGTGGCCCCAAACCCTCATATTTGACCTCCACATCTGCAAACATGGCTGGCAACCTTGCACCACCACGAAACCATGTGAGATCTACCCCCTCTAGAGACCTTGTGCCAAGCACCCTTTTCAATTGTTCCTCTGATGGTGTACAAATGGTTCTCTGGCATTCAAAACTTCCCTATAGCACCGGTGAAACAGCCTGTCAGCCCCAAAACCCATAACCTACCTCGTCACATCCCCCTCCCACAGACCATACCACTACAGCCCCCACCCATCGAGATTTCTACCTCTGCAACACCCTTAACCAGATCCCCTGTTGGTTTAGGATGACAATCTCATCACTGAAGTGCTTTGTTTGCGTCTTAGCAGACAGAGTTGTACCCTCCCTCTAAAGCTAACCTTGTCCCTAATTTTTTTTTTTTAGAGAGAAGAGAGAGCTTCTCTCTCTAAACCCGAACATCTAGAGAATATCATCAGCTGACAATGAAAGAGTTAAAATAACACAAGGTTTTAGTCTGACCAAATAAGAAAAGGACTAAAAATGCCAAACACACTCCAACTTTGAGGGTTGTCCCGATGTCACCCATCACCTATTAAAGTGTGTTGGACAAACACATAATAAAACAACATTGTTTTTAAATGACTCATTCGTCTAAAATGTTAACTTTTTCAGTTAGATTGTGATCGTGTGGGCATCATGTGAGGGTAGTTTAGTCTTTTTGTGTTTTCCTCCTCAACCTCTTTTGTTTTTTTTAGTGAAATTCCTCATTAAATCTCAAACTCCCTGGTTAATCTTGTTCTAGATACTCCACATTCAAATTCTCACCAAAGACTACAAGAAAACACCAAATTAGAAAACATAAAGAGTATAAAAGGTAAATCCTTTACTAGATTTAATCAAACCCAACATTTCATAAACAAAGTCGTTGCCTTTGTGTCAAAGTTGTAGTTAATTTTGAGAGAATTATAAATGTTCTATATTAATGAGAAAAAAGAAAGATATGAAGATCCTTTAATGTTTCATTGCATAAAAAAAGTGCAATACCATTATTGTTTTAGCCGGACATTGCAGAAAATATCTCCTATAAAGAAAAATAGGCTTGATTTTTTTTTTCCTTGAGTCAATCGTTATTGGTTTACCAGCTCAGTTATCTACCAACTTTCAACCAGATACACTCCCATATTCTGGAAATTTTTCTACTTTGAAGTATATATCCCCTATAGGCATAACCATTATCTATAATCTACAAAGAAATTTTTTTTTTGTTCCTAATCTTGCCACAATCACTTATGCCCATTAAACCCACTATCTAGAACACTAAATCTAAACCAAACTCTTAACAAAAAAAAAAATTCAAAAAGATGAAAAAATATAGCAAAAAATTTCAACAATCTATTTAAATCCAAATCCAAATCATTAAACCCCTCTTCGAACCACTGTCCCTCTATTTCAACCCATTTTCCCCTTTTCGAAACCCTAAACAAAATCAAGGGGCAAGCTTGACGATTTTTCCTTTTCAAGCAAAGGTACCAAGAATAAAAAGGAAAATATGTCACATTAGCAAAATCCATCATTATTTTATTATTATTTTTTTTTAACTAACAAAAGTGTTAGTTTACTACACTTACTATAGATCCTGTGTGACATCAACAAATTGTGAAAAGTGAGAGGTGACATTAGAACAAAATTCAAGTTCAGGGATGCCTGACATTTTAAAAAAAAAAGTTTTAACCAAGGAGAATTGAGAGTTATTGGTGGTCCTCACTAGAGCAATGAGGGCGGGCCCTAACTCATTTTTTGTCCGTTCATGTGTCCTTTTACCAATTTTCAATAAAGTGATGCTATTTTGATGTTGGATGTATGAGTATGCCATTTCTTTTGATCATCACTAGGATACCAATACGACTTCAATCTAGTTTAATCGCTTATTGCTTTTTTTTTTTTAATCATCTACTTTTAATATAAAAACATGAAACTTTTTTAATTAAATGAAAACTTGAAAGAGTGGATACAACTTTAGGCATTAGGCTAACGAAGTTGTCATCGTTGCTACAAAATCAATTTAAGCCCAACTAAGACACTCTAGCAAGATCTCCAACTGAGAGAATATTTTGGTATGGTAACGCCAATGGTGTGGAGATATTGAGATTCTTAGACCTTGTCATCTCGTAAGATGGAAAATCTATGATAGACCTAGATCTACATGGAAAATCTACTATTATGAACATAATTCCAAGTTGAAAACCTACCCCATATCCATAAAGATAGGTGGACTTATTATGAAAAAAGCAGAAAACAAACACAAAACACAGTAGGTAGAAAAGCCACCATTCTTATAGATTTGAAAAATACAAATAAAAAACTCAAACACAGATGTGGAGAATAAACAAAAAAAACCACAAATCAAAAACCATTAAGCAAATCCCACTCCAAGAGACACCAGCCACCATTATCGCTGCCTCTGTCCCACTATCTCCACCAGAGTTGGGCCTCTTCACCCCAACTAGGAGGGAGGAAAATCATTGGACATCAAACTCAACACCACCCCCTGCAAAAAAAAAAATTGGAGGTAATTGAAGCTTAAGTTGGCCTCCTTGTGCCGACAGAAGTTCCGAGAGCCACCACCGAAAATCTCCAAGATCTACAACCTTGGGCTCCAATCCCATCATAACCTAGACTATAGTGTTGCCTATCCTCCAATTTGCCTACATGCCTATTTTCATGGCTAGAGCGCGTCGTCAGTTTGGCTGAAGCTCCAATTGAGAAAAGATAAGTTTCTGAAGACTTAGAGAAAAATTTAGACATGGGAGAAAGTTTTTACTCCTTGACCTGTACTGTACAAGTATATTTTATATATGCAAAAAGTGAAATTTGATAAAAATATATCACAAAAAGAGGACTAAAGCTTATTTATCCCATGTTTATCAAAAACACAAAAATTATCATAGTTTTATTCAGTTGTAAAAACGCATTTTTTAGACTATATTATGTTTTTATTGTATTTTATTTGTAAAGTGTGTTTCACACATTTTCACTCACTGCCTAAATTCATTTTCACACTGCAAATGAATAGCAATAGCATACACACATCACTAATGAGAGCCCAACCGAATGAGGTGTATGTGATATGATGTGTCACCTTAATTTCCACTATGTCCTTTCATTACCAAAATAAATAAATAAATAAACATGAATGAACCTCAAAATATCATGATCAAATTTCTCCTATTAAAAAGGCATTGCTCTCATAGAAACTTATACAATTTTATGATTTCAAACTCTAATATTTTACACCATATTAAAGCATTATTGACTTGCAACTTTTAATAAAACATTAATTGGGTATTAAGAATCAACATCAGCCACTAATTTATTGTTAGTACGTATTTGTTTTCATTGGTCCGAATGTTTATATATAATTATATTGTATGGTTTTTAGTTATTTTACTATTATAATTGTGTGGTGTATTTCATTCACTACCTAGTATAATATCGAAACCAAAAGTTTTGTATTAATTAAGAAAACAAGAAATACAATAAGCTATTAAGCTTTTGTAGTTGTTTAGGTGTTCCATGATTGAGTTGCGTACTCTAAAAATTCTCAACAATTAGCAACAAAGCGTTATAGTAAAGGATTGATTTTTGGTGGAGCTTTTTTGGTATTTTTGAAATCTTGCCAGCACGATGAATGACCTTCAAGTAGTCAGAGGAATCAAAAAGCTAAACAACCAAAACAACAACAACATGTGGGTAATGTGTATGGAGTCTTACCTGCAAGGTTAAGAACTTTAGGAGCTAGTTGGTGGTAATAACGTTAGTATTCAGAAGATAATACAAATGACGTTTTGTGAAAATGGAGGATCAAAGTAGGCAAATCGATGTTTGCCTTAAATATCATAATTGAAGAAGACATGTTGGAGAATATAAGGAAATGTACTGTAGCGACCCAGTTCTTTTTAGACATTTTCACATAGAAAACCTTACTTAGGTTACCAAAAAATCAAAGTATATATATATATAAAGATTACTTGATTGGTTAAAACCATAACATTGAATAAAACACATCTCAACCTAGTCTAAGTTAAAATCGTGTCGTTACTATAATTTTCTAAAACCTTGACCTTCATAAAAATATCTTGTTTTCAAAAGAGTCTTTGCGGAATAATAACTCATTTATAAAACTTAGTTTGTCAAAAGGAAGGTTTAAAACAAAGTTTAAAACAAAGTTTTTGTTAAGCCAACAGTTGTATCAGACTTATAATTAAAAGCCTCCAAATATAATAATTACAAACCAAAAAGCATAGAGTGGAAGTTTAAAACACAATAAAAATATAAAGAGAAAGCATAGTCATAAAACATGCAATATTTACAATCGTAAGTGGAAATTCTGTGTGGTAAGTTTGCCCCATTCCCTGTCTTCCAAAAGCAAGCCCACAAACCGACATCTCATCAAGCATCCTGAGTGTGCTTCCCTTTAGTACCTACAACATGAATGTAAGTCATGAGCCGAGGCTCAGCAAACACATACATATCTCACAAAACAGTGCAACATATTCAATAAGCACAAACATATACACATTCACAATATAGAGTTAAAATGTATTGAATGAAGACATCTATCTTTTGATTATTTTACATTCTTTAGACTCTTTTTGTATGTCCATTTTTTAGACTCGGGCCCTGTGTACATACCTGGCACGTAACTAGAGGAGGGTGTCAGGGGAGCTACTCAATCCAACACCAGTCTTTGGCTCTCAGCATTTTGTAATTACTTCAGATCAAGGAATGCCCTTTAACATTGTACCTTAGATGAGGAAGGAATGCTCTCATAAGGAGGAATGGTACAACACTACCTATTCATTTTATCTCTTGTAACCTTTTACTATAAACTTTAAGTCTCCTTGTTAACAATTCATTGATTATGCAACCTAAGTGTATTTTAAACCTACTTATCAAACTTCTTTAACAATTATTTACTTTTGGATGCATATATACTGTCTTTAGAATACATGTATATTGATTAAATCAAATATGCAATAATGACATGATGTAGTGCACGTACCACACAATTATTGTATCATAACACAATAATAACACATATCACAGTACAACACCTCAATCATATTCACATGTTAAACACAAAACATCACAATAAGTTACTTATCAAACATATTGTACATTATTTATTTCAGAAAAATCCAGTTGTTTCATATTATAGGTGAGGTTTGTACTTACCTCTTTGCAACGTCTCTTAGTAACTTTACCCTTATGATGTTAATCTATACGCATAAAACATTCACTTGTTAAAATCCCTTCACGAATAATATTTCAGGGAATGATTTTCCATGTTGCACAACACTAGCTTGTTGTGATGTTCTTATTTAGCGATAAATATATCGCTTCTAGACACTCAACACTAACTTGTTGGAATTCAAATCATTAATTCAATCCTTTATAAAACTATTATTTCAAAACATCTTAACTTTAATCATGTTTTAAAACATAAAAGTTAAAACTAGACTTAATTCTCTACTTTTATACTTTGATTAACAAATTAACACTTAAAACTTAAAAACACTCTTTTAGTTAAACACCGTCCAGCAGGACTTTTATGACTTAATTTATTCATAACTTCTTCAATTCTAAACAAAATTTTACACAATTACTTTTAAACATTTCCTAAGATCTTAAAGATTCCAGCATCAAAATTTCAATTAAAAACTCATTTCCTAAGTTCCATTTTCGAAAACTTCTTTAACCTAAATTATTTGAGTTCTTCTAGATTTACAATCATAGTTTCAAAATATTGGATCTCACTCATTTCAAAACCATTTAACTCAAAAATACTTTTAAAGTTCACTTATTTCCTAAATTATCAACTGTAAAAATTCCAATTAAAAATTAGTTCATAAACAACATAAATAGAATCAAAACAGGGACTTTAATTCTTCAATTTCTTAGTTTTTTCACAATTCTTTTAGCAATCGTTTAATCCCAAAGAAATCTCTAAAAATTCCATCACATATAGTTTCTTACAATTAAAACTCCATATTAAGATTCTAAAAGTTTCATGTTAAGAAAAATACTTAGATTCTTCAATTTCACACTTTAAAATTTTATTTTTCAAAGTTAAGCCAAAAACGATTTCTTGGTGAGTAGTTGTCCTTTAAGACCCCATATCTCAAAATCTACTCGAGTATTTCTTCTCAAATTTTAGTATCTTAAAATATACATCCAGAGCTTTCCAACAAGATAGTGTGAGTCAAAATTGGAGTTCTATAGGCCCCTTAAACATCACATGCAAAATAGGGGGCTGTTCAAATTCGGATATGCATGAAGAAATCGTATCTTCAAACATTTAATCCTTGCATGCAATCACATAATTTTCTACCAAACATCAAATTACACATGCAAGAAATTTTTTAAGCCATTAGATCATAGAATTTACCTAAAATATTTGTTGAGGATTGCTAGATAAAACCTTTCAAACTTTCTCCTTGTAGGCAGAAATTCCTCCTAGAACAATTCATTTATAAACCTTGTTAGAATCAATTTTAAGTTTAGATTTTGATGGATAATTTGATTTCAAGCCCTTACCTTGATTAAGCTTGAAGTTGGAATTGAAATTCTTGAAGAATTTGGACAATTGAAGCAAGAACAAGAGCTGGTATTGCTTGGTGTTCTTGTTGGCCGAAGGAGACAAAGAGAGAGGATGGGGTGTTTGAGTTTTCAGAAGTTAAAACCCTTATATCTTCAGCTCACACTCTATATATAGGCTCCCTTAATCATGTTTAAGCTCTAATCTAACTTCCTATTGGCCATTAGTGAGTTAGTTGGGGACAAATCTAAGTCAAATCTCACTTGTGATTGGTTGCATGGGGTGGCAAGGCCTTGAGAGATGTACAAGTGGAATTCCACTAACATTTTCCACAAAATTGATCTCTTAATTGGCCATTCTAAGTATCCTGACCTTAGGTAAGGTGTCTTGGTTGAATACAAGGCTTTCCAAGTGTTTGGTGGCCGAATGGTGGAATGAAAGGAAGATTGGTCAAAAAAAGTGCTTGGCCGGACAATCTATCCGGGTGGTCACTTTGAGGCCAATTTTGGGAAAATTGGCTGGGAAATTTGGCTTGAAAATTTACCACTGAATAGATGTGAACATGTACTTTACTAAATGGGTATGAGTGAAATCTAATAATGCAATTTTGGTTAAGTTTAATCGGGTCCAATTTGGCTACTCAGTAGGCCGAACAGTTTGTCCGGGCAGTCTGTCTGAACCACCAAAAAAAAAGTCAATTTCAAGAAAATTGGCTTGGTCATTTTTGTTGGCCGAATAACCAAAATAAACTTTAGGATGTCTAGAACAACGTAGGGGGTGACAAATAGGCAAAAAGTCCATTTACAAAAATTTGGCTGGGGGGACAAATTGTGTTTGGGCTGCCAGACAGCTCGTTTGGGACCCTCGGCCTAGTGACCTAGACGTGCTGGCTGGGCGGGGCACTACATGTGCATGCCTGCACGTGCATGGTCTGAACACATCGACTAAGTGGTGTGGGCATTCGAATAGGCTGGTCCAGCACATGGTTGGGGGCATGTCAAGAGGCTTGCCCACATTCCAGTTGAGGCTGTTTAGATGGCCTTGCCCGAATGGGGCCTTGTTCGGACGAGGTTGGGCACTTGGCTGGGCCGTGTGGCCTGGCTTGTTCTGGCTTGCCCACGCCATTTTTTTTTAAATCTATTTAATTCCAAACTTTAACTTATTAATTCTGGCAATTAAAATTGTCCATTTAATTCCAAAATTATTTCCATTAAATGCTTTTTTTTTTAAATCCTCATTAAGTTCTAGATATTACGAATTTAATAATTCGTAGTTTACTTGGAAATTTTTTTAAAAATAAAACTTTGATTAATACTTAATTTCCAATATGTGATTCTTAATTTAATTACACATTAATTCTCATTATGTGCTTTTTAATTATAAGGCTAGACCAGTAATAATATTCGAAAATTCCTTAGTAATATTTTTATGAACTTAAAACATTACAAATATTGTTGTGTTAATTCTCATTGAAATAACCTAGAGGGAGGGGGATGAATAGTTTAAATACTATTATTTTGTCAATTCAAAATATATTTAAATCTCAATGCAATAGGATTTAAATAATAAAATAAATCTGAAATACTTCAATGAATAAAATTAAATAAACTTAGTTGCAGATAAACATATTCATTGGACATTTAATATTCAATATTAGATACTCATCCGATTTGGTATTAAATTAAAACAAGTTGAAATAAAATCTTGTATTTAAAATATGGCATCCAATTTCTTATAAGGTCTTAGTTATAATAATCATTAATTTATTAAATCATAAGTTCAAGAATAATTACTATATTTTATATATATATATATATATATATCGGATAGGCAGTCAATTACTTTATTATTAAATTGCTAACTTAGATCAATT
>WUAT03202775.1:0-11632 GCA_010015005.3 Ulmus americana | reverse complement strand
AAAAATTCTTCGGGCCTTGTAAACTACCGTACTTTGACTTTTATCGATTAGTTTTATTTGTTGTGCTACGTCCCTAAAAAAAAAAAAACAAATTAAACAAAATTTAATAAAAAAATTGTATGAAGAATAGTAAGTTGAATACTTAATACATGTTTTGGGTCAGTGAACAGGCCGACACACCTAACCCAATCATTGGCGTTGAGCGATCCAAATAGAACAGTTGGCCCATTTTACTCATAGTGGGTATGGGCCTCATGCTTATAGTCCCGGTATCGATCTGCACCCATCCGATCGACACCCGCTTGAACTGCCTAGTACTCAGCCTCATAATGATTCCGCTGCATATCGAAATAGTGCTACAATAATTTAAATTATATTAGTTTATAATAATCAATAAATTAATTAAAAAATATGTCATACTCGAATTAAGTATATCAACTGCATTTAGCATTTATTCCTTGTAATGTCGAGGAACATGTGACCAATCCCAAAAGCAGGGGGCACAATATGTTTTATGTGATTCCCCACATATCTGGACACCAGTTTGGAATTCGAGCTGATAAGAACCAATGTCCACTCTTTTCAATCGAACTGAATGGGAAGCGGTCTACACCTGTTTGCATTGTACAATTATTGCAAGTTGAGGCCTTTAGAGAGGCTTTTTTTTTCCCGATGTACTACATTTATATAAATAAAAAAAAATCGTGTCATATAGTTAGTAAAAAACAAAAAGAACTATTAAAATAACTATAATATATAAGACGCGACATATTTTCAGGTCTCGCGTTGAGACATAACATCGGTCATATCTATTAAATTATAAAATCAAATCTACATAAATTCAGAAACTCAACAAAATATCCCCAATTATAACAGAATATCTCAATCGACATAATTTCTCAAAAATCCACAAATAATCCCAAAAATCAACAGAAATCAACATATAATCACAAAGTATCCCAAATCAACATAATTTCTCCAAAATCCATAAATAATCTAAAAAATAACAGAAATCAACATATAATCACAAAATATCCCAAATCAACATAATTTCTCAAAAATCCACAAATAATCCCAAAAATCATCATAAATCAATATATAATCACCAAATATCCTAAATCAACATAATTTCTCAAAAATCTACAAATAATCCCAAAAATCAATAGAAATCAACATATGATCACAAAATATCCCAAATCAACATAATTTCTCCAAAATCCACAAATAATCCCAAAAATCAAAAGAAATCAACATATAATCACAAAATATCTCAAATCAACATAAGTTTTCCAAAATATCCTCAAATAAAATTTAACACACCAATTTATCTCTAAAATTCCATAAACACACAAATTTATCTCTAAAACTTCATAAACACACCAATAAAAAGTTAGAAAGTATATACCAACTACAAGTGGGGAAAATGAACAATGGAGAGGAAGGTTGGGTGGTGGCGATGGCGGTAGAAATCCAGGAAGAAACAGCGGAGCTACAGGGGGAAGGTGAGGAAAAATGAGGAAGAAGGGGGTTAGCCTGATTTTTAACAGCCTAACCATGTCGTCGTAATATAAAAGATTTTTCAGTCTATAACGACGACATGCCGTCGCTATAGCTTGGCTCTGACATTTTCACCTCTCGAAGACTAAAAATGTTATAGCGGCGACATTATATACCTATAGTGAAGACACATGTCTGTCGTCGCTACAAGTTTGTGCGGGAAATTTTCCTGCCTAATTTTTCCCTCGAAATGAAAAAAATAATTTTGCAGCAATATATCATATCTATAGCGACAACATACAAGTTTGTGCGGGAAATTTAAGCGCCTAAGTTTTCCGCAAAAATATCCCCAAGGAATATGACGACTTGTGATCCTTTAGCGAGTCGTCGCTATTGTATTCCTAGGAAAAAATATTGGCGCCAAAAAAAATTCTGCGAATAAAGAAACTCTATAACGACGATGAGATAGACATATTAGGTCCGCTCTCTAGCGACAACACTTATTGTCATCACTATAGAGTCACTGTTATAGCCCTTTTTTCTTGTAGTGATTTTAAATAATATTTGTGTATTAGAGTACAATACTATAATATCACGATAATCATATTTTTTGTAATTTTTATGATAAATTTGAAAATAATACTTACACATGGGTCGGTGACTGTCTTAATAGGATAATTACATAACATATGGATTGAGAATATATTTTGGAGTAAATATATAAATTTATTAGGCCGCTGCACAAGTTAGACCTACGCCACCTTTCTTAAGTTTGTACTTTTGTACCATGAAAAAGTACTGCGCAAGAACCAGATGTCAAACAGCTACTGTGAAGATAGGATTGGATGCTTCAATTGCTTATTTACATTCTTTACTTCTTTTCTTGTGTGCATATTATACATGTATCTTTTATATTTTTGACGTATTGAAAAAACAAATAATAAAACAAAGATTGATATTTACCTTTTTTTTTCTTTTCTAATTAACGAAAATATGTACGTTCATTGCCAATGTTAACACAAAGATCCGACTTACATTTAAAACATAAGGATAAACTACGTACTAGCTTAATACCTGCAAACAACTACTAACTTAATTACTAAAATAGAAAACTACAGGCTTAGTCGACAGTCTCAAAGAGAACTTTGCCAACATGGTAACTAATGGTGGCAGAGTCACAGTAAGCAGCATAATAGAAAGTCTTCACCACCATCAGAAATGTCTGCTTGATCTTGGTGTCTATTCCATCAGCAGAGTAGTTTTGGAGCACCAGTTGTACCAGCTCTTGCATGTCGGATTCGATCTCAGGATCTTTCAGGCTTCGAACATTGTAGCTTCCATTTCCACTTCCATTTCCGCTCACCTGAAACAAATAATACCAAGAACAATCATTATAAAACGAT
This sequence comes from Ulmus americana, assembly GCA_010015005.3. NCBI lineage: Eukaryota > Viridiplantae > Streptophyta > Magnoliopsida > Rosales > Ulmaceae > Ulmus > Ulmus americana. Next base: position 8,732 of record WUAT03202775.1, on the reverse strand, counting down.
ATAATAATTTGGATTGGATGATGAAGCAAGATTGGATTTAGTGAATAACTAACCTTGTGGTTTTGATAAAGACGAATGTTGCTGCAAACCCTGTTTGTGATGTTAAAGAGATGCTCGTACTGAGGGTTGGACGATAGCTCCGGATTAGGAATACGGCCAGCACTTAGATTTATAGTTTGAACCAAAAGTTCAGCTTCTTCTTTCTCTCCATCTCCTCCCTCTTCCCACTTCAGCAGCCACTTTTCCCACTACGACAAACAATATAGTGAAACCAATTAATATAATATTCAAATCTCATGACTATATGAATATTATAATTCGCGCAAAAGTACTCACAGCTTCACGGAGATAGTGACTAATGTCACGACCGTGCGCCATCATTGTGTCAAGAGAAAGATGGTTAATAGTTCCAAGCAAGGTTCTAAGAAGTCCATTTCCTCTCCTGTTCATATTTGATCTCCTGCATCCATCACACATCAACAAAATTTGGATTGATTAGTAAAAATTCATGACCTGCACGTCATATATTACATCCCATGTGCACGTATATGAAGTTTAAGAATAAAACGTGTACGACATCAACTAATAAGACTTGGTATTGGAATTTTCTGCCGTCCTTATATAGCTAAAGAAATTTAGTTATAGTTGGGTACCTTGCGATTAAATAGTCTCGCATGTTGGTGCTGCTTCTGAACTCTTTGACAAAAGCACTTCGAGCCTCGGAAGTTTCCTTGTTTCCGAAATGGGTAGTGATTGCGTCGATCAAAGCTTTGGTTTTGGCCCATGCAATTCGCTCGTTGGCTCTTTCGGGTTCGAAAATGCTAGCAGTAGCAACAAAATAACCCAACAGCAGGCTTCTTTTGGTCAACCCATACTCTCCCAACTTGCAATTTGCAAACCACCTATAAAATCATAACAATATATAAGATTAGAGATGAATTAAATTGATGTGAGATTGTAGAGTTAATTGATGTGTCTTAATTACTTTTGCATATTGTGCCACTCCATGGAATGCATTGCTTGGCAAATGTTGTAGTCTATTTTTGCAAGCTCCAGATAGTCATCGTTGTTGACGTAAGGCATTCTGGAAATAAAAAATTAATTTGAATTTTTCAACAAATATAATTAATCATAAAAAAAAAAAAAATACTTAAGGGTAAAGATGAAGATGGTAATATATACCTGTAGAAAGTTTTGCCAATCCAAACATCATCCCCACCACCATACTGTGAAATGTAGAATCTAGACTCAACTCGAGGTAAGCTGGCATACCATGGAACTTCAAGAGCGTAGGCCACCTGTTTATTGAGCTTTTTGAGAATCGTTTCGCATCTTTAATGATGGTCGAGAATTCATGAAGGCAACTATATTAATGACTTAAAGTTGATCCAAATAAAAGTTGAATCACTTTTGGTTCCTTAGCTGGAATTAACCATAATAATTTTGTTTTTTTTTTTTTTTTTTAATATATCTCCCTAAAATGTAGGGTTATATTATCATTTCTAAGTCCATACATATACGCAATATTATTTTAAATTAGTTTTGGTATAAATAAAAACAAATTGAGAGGAAGGAAAGTGTGAAAATTAAAGTGAAGAAAATAAAAAAATAAAGAAAATTAATATTGTGTCTGGGCTTTTGGGGGTATTAGAGAAATATAAAAGGAAATAAAATATTTACAGAAAAACAAATATTTTATAATTTTTTTTATAAAGAATAGTGAATCTTATATTCTTATTCTGGACCCATAAATTCTTATTTTCTTAATTTTTAAATTTTTATTTTCCTCAAACAACTAATTTTTTATTTTATAAAATCTAATCGGTAGCATTGTATTTTAGTTCAGACATTCAGTAAAATAGACAAAGTTGGTCCAGCAAAACAACAGACAAACAGGAAAAAAACACAAATTATAAGATAAGAACATAAATCCTATTAAAAAAAATAAGAACTTGCTATATATAGACAATCTTACCAGTTACCATTATATTAATTATATTGTATGTGTAAAAAAAAATTATATTCAGATATTAATAAATCTTTAACCCTACCTCTCCAGCCAAGTCCTTCATAATAATCCATTTATCGAACAACTCATCAAACTGTTTTTCTGATAAGAATTTAGAAGAGAAATCTTTGGCATCTTGGAGTATGCTCTCTCCCGGGAAGAGCACCTGGGAAGCCCTATAGAGATTGAACATGCCAGTCACAGCTTGGGTAGATTGTCCCGTAAAGCAGAAAAACTTGTGACCTTTCTTAAAATGCTGAAACACTCCTGTGAATAAATAACAACACAACTGTCAATAAATAACAACTGTCACATCTCTACATGCATTGGCTATCAAATATTCTAATTATCAAAATAAAAGAGAAAAATACTTTTCACAAATTGTGGATATATATAAACAAGATTTATTTAAAATTGATTTAGATAATAGTATTAATTTGAAAATAATTTTGAATTTTGAATTTTTGTCTATAAAATGAAAATTAAATTGTTACTTACCAGAAGAAACCTTGTACCCATGTAACCTTAGAAGCCTAAATGCCATTGCTGTATCATCAATGTCTTGAACACTAGAATTTCTTGCCCAGCAAATTCCTTTCTCATTCCAATATCTGTGTATTTAAATAAAATAATAATTAGTTGCTATATATATATATATATATATACATATTATTTAAAAGTATAAATATTAATTTTATTATTTTTACCTATGAATATATTCTACACATGTCTCAATCTCTGGTTCGAAGTATCGAGAAATTCCCAAGCGTTGCAACCGATCCACAATCCAAATGTGTTCGAACAAATCAACCGGATAGACATTTGGCACTACAAATTAAACAATACTAAAAATTAAAAATAGGATAATTATAGCAAAACTATAATTAACAAACAAATTAGAAAAAGAGCAAAAATAAAAAAAGTTTCAGACTTTTTTGTTATGCATAATTGACAAAAAAAAAAAAAAAACACAATGTAATTAGAGCATAGTTGTGTTTATTACCTCCACCATTAAACTTGTGCACAGCTTTTGTTAAATACTTCAAGCAACTCTCATCTTTAGTCTCCATGAGTGCGAAGGCAGTGGATGATGGAGAAAACAAGAAAGACCCATCTTGGGACTGCAATTTCAGAAGCTTTTTCCAGTCCAATCCTGCCATTCCTTCCAAGCTATGAAGTAGTGTCGTGGGGACTGTGTGCATAATTTCCCTCGGAATCCTATCCCACATCAAATATTAATAACTTACATCTATACAATTATACTATAAATTTATTATAATTATAGAAAAGAATGAAAAAAATATGAAACATAATAATGACAAGAGGCTAGCTGGGTTTCGAAACTTACTTTGTGAGTTTAAGTTGTCTTCTGTCATAAATCCGTTGAAGTACGGGCTCATCAGGAACTTCAAGGTTTTTATTTCTAGCAATCTCGAGTAAAGAAGGAAAAGCAACTTCGAAACCAATTGGCATGTGTTCGTCGTTCTCATCCTCTAGCTTACTTAAATTCTCCTTAAAAAATTTCATTCCTATTTAATACCACAAAATTAAAGTTAATTTAGCTGATAAAGTTAGAAGACAAAAAAAATAAAATTATTTTATTTTTACCTTTTTGGCACTTTTCGGGATGAACATTCCAAGTTTGTAAAGCGATAACGCAAGCTAGAGTGTTGAGAAGACGATCATGAGCCGAGAAAATTTGACTATCTCCCCAGGAACCATCTTGGAGTTGATTGTTTGCGATCCATTGAAGGCTTGATGGGAATTGAGGAGAACCACTTCCATGAACATCTTCAACAAGAGCAACCCACGCTGTGTCATATGCAGATATGCTTATCTCTCCGTCATCCATAGAACCCAACATCGATTTGATGGAAACGACACGTTCTTCGATCTCATTCGATCTCCAAACCTTTTATTTTTGGATAAAAGTTTACATGTATTTTTATCATGTCAGCAAAAACAAAAAATCCATTTTAAAGAAATTAAAATAAAATAATTAACCTGGGTACTAGCTTCTCCTCCTCCTATGTCATCCTCCACAATCTCGTTCCACTTTATAACTGGCAGACCATTTTGAAACACGTCTGCGTATTCTGGACATATATAGGATAAACTACTTTTTAGAGCTGTATATATTAACTATATTTGTTTGTTCTTTTGTAGCTCTTTCCAGCAAACGAACCAACTAATTAAAAAAGTAAATATAGATTTAAAATAAGAAATGTATATCAAACTTACCTTGAGTGCGAGGTTTTGATATAGCGCTGCATTTGAACCCAACTCCTCCGGCTTTGTCCTTAGCACACAACAAACAAAAGCCTATGCGAAATGGATCATCAATTAGTAACTTTTCCTCTACTGCTAAAAATATATATAATATAGTTCTAAAGTATAAAACGAAATTAAAAAATGTCACTTATTTCTTCACACAGAGATATAAAATAATTTACCATATTTAAGAAAAATCCATTAAAACATCGGAAAAAGCTTTTTCAGACCTGTTTCGAAAGGGAAAGGAAGAAAAAGAAGATTTACAGGAGCAATTGAAACTCGAAGAAAAAGAAAACAGACGTTTATTCTCAAAACAAGAAAAGAAAAAAAAAGTACTCTGAGAAGCAGACGAAAATACACTGGTACCAGATATATTCAGATGCACCAGAAATTGATTGAGAGGAGGAATTGGAATGTTGTATTCTTAAGGAACCGAGAAACAAAAGGATCTTGATCAAATAGTATGATGATCTCTTTCAAAGAAATGTTGAGTTTTTAAAATTTCTCAATCATCTACATCCAAATTGTTGGAAATAAACAGTTTTTTTAAAAAGAAAATAAAAGTTTGGGTAATACCCACATCGAGATTACACGTGAAAACATAATAATGATAATAATTCCCCACACAACAAGCACATGCAAAGAAGGAAAGAGAGAGAGAGAGAGAGAGAGTGAGGACTTTCCTCTCTTTTTATCTTCAACAACCCATATGCATGTTGAAATTGAGAAGGGGGAAAGAGATATAAAACTAATATTATCAAAATTAAAGACTTACCAGGAAGAAGCTTTGGTTGAGTAGTATTGGAGAAAGAAGAGGAAATAGAGAGAGAATAGAAGAGGTGGGTAGAGTGAGAAGACATGGTGTTTAATATTTTGTTTTGCTGTGAATAGAGAGAGTAGGGAAGAAAGGAGATTTAAAAGTGATGAGAGGAGAGGGAAGAGCAAGCGGACAGAATCGACTTCCCAAGAGATTCCCGCTAAGGTGCATGGGATCATCCAAAACTATATAGAATTGAGGGCAGTCAAGTTCTTTTCCTTTCTTCCACTCTCCAATTTATAGACTTTTCAAGTCCAAATTCTCTATCTTGTTTTATAAATTAATATATATATATATATTTGGAAATTAATATATTATTTTTATTTATTTGCCTTTTTTACTCGCATGGTCTCAATTTATTACACCATCCGAAGTAAATTCTACTTTTTTTATTAATGTAGATTTATTTTGCATCGGTTGTGGAGTCTATCTACTAGAGATATATACAATTTTTATCTCCTTTTAACCGTTAAGAGTCTTCACGGACTTGCCAATTCTGATAGCAACACTGATTGGGCTCTCCAAATCTTGAAATGAGTGGTTTCTAAATCTTGAAATTAGTAAAAATAATTAAGGATGAGATATTTATTTAATTTTTTTAGCAATTCAACCCTTTAACTAATTTTTAACTATTTTGCTAGTTAAATGTAGAGAGCCTTTCATGGTTAGTCATTTCTTTTTTATTATTATTTTATTTATAATGAAACATAAAGTAAAATAAAATAAAATTAAAAAACACAATTATAAGTAAATATTTTATTTTCTTCTAAAAGTAAAAGTGTTTAAACAATAAAAAAATATATTTATTTTTTTCAAAATTTCATATTGAGAATTTTTTCATAAATAAATAAAATGATGTAATTCAATCATATTTTATATTTTATATAGAAATTTAAAAAAAAAATTATTTATATTTTAAATTAAAAATATTAAAATAATTTATTTTAGCTAAAATAAGAAGTATGGTGGAGTGGATTATCAAAAGTTACAAACTAAAATAACTTTTTAATCATTTTAGCTAAAATAACTTTTTAACCCTAAAAAATAGAAAGTAACCTTGGAGTTGCTCTTATCTAAAAGAAAAAAAAAAAATTTCCAATAAGATAAATAAAATTGAAAACATAGATTTTAGCAATTTACCAATTAAATTTGAGATTTCTTTAAAATTGGTAATTGAGGCGAGATATTGGAAATATACATCCTTATCCACCAAAAAACTATCAATTTTTTTTTTTTTTTTTAAATGGTAAGAATTGATAACTAACACTTTACGTGATAAAATATATACAATGTGTCATAAATTATAAATAAAGTTTACTTTTATATATATTATAAATTGTAAAAATATGATAAGAGTTACTAACAGACAGACACGTGGCAATAAAATGTGAATAAAATACAATGATACATGAAATATACAAGACTAGTTGGAGGGTTTATCAATAAACACATAAGCACTCAGCGAAATAAAAACATACAATGTATGTGTGGTATCCAGGGTAGCATGGAGTAATATATGTTAAAAAAAGAAAGACAATAATTGCATACGGAACATAAGCTTTGCATGTCATGGAAGTATACATGTTATGTAAAAGACGCTGTATTACTAACTCCTATTTTGAATTGGATAACAATCAGATTGTCGAACTATATAATAATGGAAATAGAAAACAATCGAAATCAAAATAAATTTTGTCACTGAGTGTTAAGAATATATATTAACAAATTCCATTAATATATATACCGAAATTTTTAATGATAATACAAGTATTTTAAATTGTTAATTATATATATATTTAAAATAACATAAATGCCCTTATTAAGACAAGAAATAATAAAAACAAGTTGGCAAGTTCCATTTCCAAAGTTGGTAATGTCATTGGAGATTAAGAAGAAAAAAGGAAAAAAAAACCTTAAATAGAAAATTGTATAAACTCCCCTATCCCATATCGTTTGCATTTAAAAAAAAATAGAAAAATAAACTAGATATTTGAAGAATCAAATTCACCATAAACACACTCACCAGCCACGTAATAATAAAAGCATTGGGTGAGTCAAAAATTGACCAGTCAAATGAACAAATTAAACACCAACTTTAAATTTTTAGAGACACATATATATTGTAAATATAAATATAATGAAAGTAGATAAAGATCGATAATATCTATAAGGAATTATTGGAATTGGATTCGGCCCAATTACTTGTGGGTCGTATGTAATGATAATATGAAACAGAACTCTACATCATTTTAACAGTTGGGAAATGCATGTGTGTCAGGTTAGGTCCAGGTAGGATAGCTCGTAGGATTGGAGAGACAATTTTGTCTCGTCAGTCGTCACCTCTCTACTCTTTTACCCACTTTCAAAAATTTAAAAATAATAATATAAAAAAACTTTTTTTTAACCTAATAAAAAAGGAAAAATGACATTTTGGTACCTCTATTTAGTCAAAATTTCGGAAAAGACCCCAATTTTAAAAAAATATAAAAATATATCTCTACATATTTAATAAATTTCACTTTGGTACCCTAACATTACTAATTTTTTAAAAAAATTCAAAATTAACCTTCATATTCTAATAAAAATTTAAAACTAAATACACTAAAAACTAGATATAATTACATTTAGTTCAGAAGTAAAATTTTATTTATTTATTTTTTCTATTCTTTTTTTTTCTCTTTCATCTTCGGTTGCTGCTTTTTCCTCTCATTTTTCATCTTCATCGTCTAATACTTATCTCATCTACCATGAATAATATATATATATATTTTTTCATTTTTTTTTTCTTTTCTTCTTTGTTTTCTGCTGCTTCTCAGCCCTTTTCTATCTTATCTCTTCTTCTTCTTTTTCCTTTTTTTTTTAATTTTTATCTTATTTATCTATCCCATATGCGAGAGGTGTAATTTTTTTTCTTTTTTTTTTATTCGTCTTTTGCTACTTGTTCTTCCTTTTTCCATCTTATATGCTCGATCCGTCTGTGCGGGTTAAATTTTTTTTTTTCATATGCTGCTTCTTCTTTCAATTTCCATCTAATATGTCTGTTTTATCTGTTATGAGTTTTTTTTTCTTCTTTCTTTCTTTCTTTTATTTTTATTTTTATTATTTTTTCTTTTTTCTTTTTCTTCTGCTACTTCTTCTTCCAATTTTCATCTTATATGTCGAGATCTGTTGGGGGTTAAAGAATTCTTTTTATTTTTTAATTTTTTTTTCTTTTTTTTCTTTGTCTTCTGTTGCTACTGAAAGATGGATTAGAAAATAGGAAAAAATACCAAAAATAAAAAATGATTTTTTTAACCCCTAGCAGATGGGGCGGATAGATAAGATAAAAATGAGAAAAAGACGCTGCAGAAGACGAAGAAAAAATAAAAACAAAAACAAAAAAGAAAAATAAAAATAAATAAATTTAACTCGCAGCAGACGGAGTTGGCAAATAAGATAGAAAAAGGGAAGAAAAAGTAGTAGAAAATGAAGAAAAAAAGAAAAAGAAAAAAAATTTACAACCCCCTGCAAATGCTATAGACATATAAGATAGAAAGAGAAATAAGAAACAACATAAGAAAAAAAGAAAAAAAAAAGTAAAAAAATCAAAATAAAGAAAAAAAAAAGAACATAATTCGTGAGCCAAAGCTCTGT
>WUAT03202665.1:0-11634 GCA_010015005.3 Ulmus americana | reverse complement strand
AGAGCGAAGGCATGAGAATCCATTCTACATTTGGTTACCTTGTTTTGATCCAGCACGTCTGATTCCAGTTGTTCAAAGAAACTTGTGTTGAGTAAGTCCTCAAAATAGTTACAACCCACATCCTCATCTGCATGCTCATCCTCATGTATAATAAAGCCACTAGAACACGGAGGTATATTTTGGGAAAAATTTAAATTACAGGGTACCAAATTGTAAAGTAACTGCCTTGTCATCAAAGTAGCACTATTGTGGAGTGATACAATACAACCTTGAGAAGATGAGAAGGGTTATAATCCTAGAAACCCTTTTTATTGTCATGTACTTTAAATGATCTAAAAGTAAATTGCCCATTGCCCTTTTTCTTTGTGCATATCTTATTGCTTTTTCTTTATATACATGTCTCTAAGAGACCACAACTTTGATGTAAGAGAGAGATGAAAGAAAGAATAGAAATTTGTTTGTGTTTAAGCTGGTGGATGAAAAAGTCTTCTGTGTAAAAGTGCACGAGTCTGCTTCCACAGCTTTTGTGCTTCCAATTCATCATTTGCTAGAGTTGAGCAATTGCTCTCATTACAATCCACAAAGTATTTCCCACTTATCCCTTCTGTTTGTGGGCTCACTCCAACATAGCATGTGGTTGCAGCTCCCTGCATGTAAAATTTTCCACTTCCCATGAAAAAAACTACGTTTAACTAATCTAACACGAAAACGAGGTTTTATATAATACAATATCAGTTATTATGATGTAGATTCGTAATAAAAAGATAACAAACCTGAGATAGAGATTTAAGTAACTTGGAGGCTATGAAAAACACAGAATCTGCATTGAGTTAGAAGTACATGAAATGTTAGTATGAATATTAATTAGAATTTTTTGATCAATTCATACTATAAAAAGGTTAAACCCCGATTTTGAAAAAGAAATTATCCAAGAATTAAATCGATAAAAGGATATTTAAGATATTTTTTAAGTCAAAATTGAGATTAGAAAATATTAGAGTATGAATTGACAAAAAAATTCAAATATGAATGTTATATTTCCTACTTAAATTCTAAATAAAGGACATGGGGATTCATAATGGTCTATTCTTTTTGTGATTTGAACAGATTTTGTATTTTGGTGATTCAATCTAGGTATTTGAACAGTATTATAAAATTGTGTTCTTTTCGTAGTTTGAATGATTCAAATAGAACGGCATGTGATTCAAAGCAGTATTCGAATAACTAAAGTAAGATATTGCTAAATCACGAAAAGAAAACGGAGCCAATATGGCATACCTGTGATAAATCCCTTATGAGCTCTGATAATTCCAGTCTTCACAATTCCTGGGTGTATTGCATTGATGGTTACCCTTGCATTTCTTGCCTACAAAAACCAACAAGAAAGCAACAATGAGAACTACTAGTTTGTTTCAATAAATTTTGATATAATAAGAAAAAATTAAGAAAATAAAACTTTTTTTACATAGGCAAATAAACTGAGATTACCTTAAGCTGTCTTGCTAATTCCTTGGCATGCAATATGCTTGCCAACTTTGATTGTGCATAAGCTCGAGTTCCATTATAACTGCTCAAAATTCAAATATAAGGTTTTTGATTTTATGTTTATAGAGATTGAAACTATATTAATAGTGTTTGGTTAACAAGAAAATGAGAAGTATTTTACTTTTTTGGGTTGAGCATTTTCTTGAAGCAGAAAGCATCTCTCTTCACCCAGCTGTGGATCATGGAAGAAACATTGATGATTCTTCCTTGGATGCCTGTTTCAGCTGCTGTTTCCACCATCTTTTCTAAAAGCAATTCTGTTAAAAGGAAATGTCCTGGAAGATCAAATTAGTTTGAGTTAGAATCACTTCTCTCTTTCTCTGTTTTGTTTTGAATGAACAAGAATAGGACTAATCAAAGGTAGTAACAATATTTTGCAATCTAAATGTTTTAGTGAAGTAACATTTTTATACCAAAAATGTCTAAACTAAAAACTCAACCACTCTCGCCACAAAAGACTAGCTCCGGTGGTTAGGTGTGTGGGTGTGAATAGGAATTCAAAGCCATTGTATATAAAATAAAGACCTGTTGGCTCAAATGCCTTCCTATTATTTGTCCGGTTTTGCACGTTGTTTCATATTTAAATTTTTAAATATTAAATTCTCTAATATTACCATTTTTGGTTTTTTTGGTCAAAATTAGCCTATGAGGCAATTTTTAATCACAAATTCCAACAAACAATAATATAGGAATGTAATGTAAACGACAACGTGCAAACCCGACAAATGATAAGAGACATTTGAGCCTATTAATTAAAATAATATATTATTAACTACTCTTCATCAAAATTTAACCAGAATTTGATTACGCTATAATAAAAGCCAAAACATTTTAATATTTGAGGATAAATTTGTCAATTTAAGTGTAGAGAGTAGACTCACTAAGTGATAATGGGCCTTTGTAAAACCCAATTGATTTTCAAACTCTATTGAGTTTGAAAACTCAGCCCAAATATAGAGAAAATTCAGCTCAGTATCAATTTTATAGTCTTATCTTTATTTTTGTTTGATCTCATATTATTTAATTTTTTATATTTCTATCAAGTAAAAACATGTTTACCTTTATCTTTAAAAATTAAAAAACCGAACAAAAAACCAATCATAGAGTATTTTATTCTTAAAACTAATATTTTTCAATTTTTTTTTCTTGTTTCTGTTTATATTTTTCACATAAAACTTTCTAAGCTGACATTTTTAAAATTAATATAAACCTAGTAGTAGGACAAAAAAATAAAAAAAACGCGTTATTTAGTGGAAAACCTTTTATCACCAACCAAACAAATCCGCGTTTGACTTTTGTGTGGTGGGGTCAGGTCACGTGTGAGCAGAGATTACAAAAATCTTAACGAGAAAAACCAAAACAAAAAACAAAAGCTTAGGCTTAGCTAATTTGTTTAGTCTTAATGTCTTATCGTTTATCATAACAAAAATTACCAAATATCTCTCACTCATCATTCTAAAATCTAAACCGATACTTATATTATCAATTAAAATCACACTTTTTTGTTTCTCTTTATTCATATAATGGGGTCTAGCAGGTAATCACTAAACTTTTCTTTTTCTTTTTCTTTTCATAATATTTTATTTAAAAAAATAATAATAATAAAGATTACCCAAGTAATTTGTAGCAAATGTCATCTCAATTTTGTCTTCAGAGTACTCCAACGTTTGAGAAAAGATCCCAGCATTATTTCTGCAAAAAAATAAAATAAAATAATAATTATAAGTATAATTTTCTCTTTATATATATATATATATATATATAATATATATTAAAAAGTAAATAAAAAAAAAGTGGAGAACTTGCATGAGAATATTGAGAGGAAGTCCTAAAGCCAAGAACTGAGAACAAAATCTCTTAACAGAAGCAAAAGAGCTAAGATCAATCTCCAACACAATAATCTCAGCTTTTGGAGATTCCTTTAGAATTCCTTCTTTTACTTCTGTTGCCCTATTCAAGTCCCTTGCAGGAATCACCACCCTCACTCCTCTCTTTGCTAATACTCTTGCAGTTTCAGCTCCAATTCCTGAAGTCCCTCCTATTATCACAACAAAAATATGGATGAAAATAATTAATTAATTAAAAATATTATTATTCTTATAAAAAATAATTAGATTTCTCTACAAGAATCAGTAAGATCCACTCTGAACCTATAAAAGAATACCATACAAAAGAGACAAAAACCATATCTTGCCACAGCCAAAAAGAAGAACAAATAATTAAAATATTGAATATAAAAAGTTCAGGCATGAACTTTGTTTGGTATAAAGAATAGAAACATGTTTTCTTTCTCAAGGAATATCTTCAAATTCTCTGGAAAATTACAAAAAATGGAATAATAATTGTAAGAGAAGAGAAAAGATGATTAGGGTAAGAACTGTTTTCCTATTAGTCTGGGATCTTTCCCTCACTAACTAACTGGGTAAGCACCGGTCGACAGTGGAGGACGAATTTTCATAACAATGAAAAGCAAAACATAATAAGAAGTGGAAGATAAAAATTCGAAAATTGAAACCCTTTTCCATGCAAATGATGAAGATTATAGATTGTTTTGAAGAGTAATTACCAGTGATTATTGCAGTTAGATGAGAAGTGAGAGATGAAGAACAACTTTGAGTGACTTGCTCAGCAGTTGATTTGGAGCCATAGCCACTTGGGCCTGCAAGTCCTGCCAAGTACCTTAGTGTTTCCTTCATGGGAGATCCCAACTCAAGAATCCTAGAAAGCAAGAGAAGCATTTATTTTGTGTAGAAAAAACCACATAATTTTATACTACAAAGAAGAGTTTTATGGTGAGCTTAGGACCATCATAAGAAGAATGGTCCTAAGCCTTAACCAATAATGCCTCCATTAAGCTAGAAAGTTGCTACTTTTTGACAAAATTGTGTGAAATGATTGGTTGAGACTATTTCTAATGTGGTGGTCCATAGTGTAAGTCATGTATGCCTTAGTGTAAACCTACTCTGCAAAAATATCACCATTATATATTTTGTTTTTCTTTGTTTTTCATTATTATTGTCTGTCCTAAATGGGAGTGGCTTCCATGTATTTTGTGGTAGATCTGTGGAAGACTGTCATTTCCAGACGTGTGATTTGCCATTTCAAAGTGCAGATTTAACTCAAAAGTAAAAATATAAAAAATACATATATATATGGCATATCATAATCATCATTCATCACACAAAAAGAACATCAGTGAAGAAGAAGTAGAAGACCAATCCTTACACGTAAATTAATGGTTGATCAATGTTTTTTATATCCCTTTTTTGTGTTCCCCATTTTGATTTGATTACTTGGATTTGCCAAAATTTGCCTCATCTCATATGTTTACAAGTGTCGAGAGATAATATAAACTCAATAAAATCTCTTGTACTTTGTTTTTCTTTCAAGAAAAATCTTATTATTTCATATATCATGTTAATATGTACTTATATTTTTATTTTATTTTTTATGTAATTTAGTTTATGTAAAGTAAACTATAGTTTAGTATTTTTCACTTAATAAATGTAAATAATAGAGATTTTCATTATTTCAGAGATCTTCTCCCTGTATTTATATATCATTTATATCCAAAGAAGCCAATGCTTGTAAAGATGACAAAGAGAAACAAATGGAAGGAAACTTAGATTATTAGGTGATTGATTGCTATTTAAAGCAGAAGGTGTTGTCACTAATAATGTTGTTTATTTTCACAAGTCCTTGTCACGTTACACAAATTTGACATGGCAGCCAGCTTTCACTTTATTTATATATCCTGTTTGTGTTTTGTGTTTCCATTGTTTAATTATATATCTATTTTCACACCTAGCTATATACTCAATTGCAAAAAACCAATAATATTTTTGTGTGTTTGAACAAGTACAGAGTCAATCCTTTTAGTTTAATTTAAATTTTCCATGCCCTAAAACAATATATAAATGTGTGTATTATACACATGGTAAACAAACAAACAAAGTCACTAATCAATCATTGACCTATATGTTGTCCATTCTTATATTTAAAATGCAAATTTAATAGCCAAGAACAAGACAAAAGAATGTTTTAATCAAAGAGAATCCTCATATATATCTTAAAACTGCAATAGAATCCATGATTTTCAGGAACAAAGTGATACTCTTTGATATTATCTTAGAAACCTCAAATCAATCCAAAGGGCAGGGAAACCTATACCTTAATTTTGATATATAGTACATATATATACACAATATATACATACATGTCCCATCTCTTTACTCTTAGTTTTGCACAAAACAAAACAAACTCAAAGATAAACCTTTCTAATAAATTTTTTTACCAAAAACAAAAAAGGTAACGATAAAGCTTTATAGGGTTTAACTCATACTAAAAAATTAACTCATGAGTTGAGGATTATCCCGAACTTACATTATTAGTTGACATGAGATTATTTTTTCAATATCTCTCCCGTTATGTGCAAGTTAATTTTTTATCTAGTTATTGTCACGTGAAAAGATAGTGTGAGCCTACTTATACTTGAGTTGCCGTTGATATTATGATTAAATTTATAGGATCTAACTCGTACTCTAAACCTAATTCATGAGTTGATGATAGGCCAAAGCTTATATTCTAATTAGTGTGAGATTATTTTCTCAACAATTAAAAATGATGCATACTAAAAAAACTAATCTTATATTTTAAAGAGAGAGTTTAGCTCCCCTTGTACAAAGATTATGAGCTAATTAATATATAGAGATATATCTTGTGTATGGATATAAATACAAAAATGTATAGAGATATATATGTCCCACGTCCTTGATTATTAGTATGTTCTTCAATACTTTGAGCTTTTCTTAGCTTCTCTTACAGTGCAAGACATGCACACCTATACCATGTAAGAAATGAGTGTAAACGACACCCAACACGTGCACATCTAGAAAACCCATGATAATTGTAAGTCTCAATCTTTCAAAACCAAATTTGAATTTATTTTTCATTTTTTCTCAAGGGAAGAAAAGAATCAAATACAAGGAGAGACATACATTTGTTGAAGACAAAAATGCTTTTGCTGCGTGTGCGACCGTTGCCACTCGCAATCTACTTTTGTGTCGTTGGAGGGACCATTTTTTCTTCTTCCACCACTAAACTTTTATACATGTAGACTTTTTAGCACATACATGCATGGTCCCTCAACTATTGGAAATATTGTGTATTGGTCTATCATCTTTTTAAATTAGAATAAATAGTTTACAAACTCACCACGTGGACATTACCTACTTGAAGGACTAATAAAACAATTAAAGTGATGAATGTTTCAAGGCTAAAATATAAAAATTCAAATGGTATAAGGATTATCCGTGCTAAAATTTAATTAGGTATAAACCAACGTTGCTATCCAAAAGGACTAAAAAAATAAATAAGTGACAAATTTACGAACTATTTGAAAACTCGCCACTTGATTACTTTGTTAATCCTTCAAGTGACCAACACATCATACAGAATAACTATCAGAAAAAGTTTAAATACTAAAATACAAATAATTTAAAAACTATTGTGTTACATTTTAAAACTCGGTACCTAACAGAGCAACCAATTGACGAATTGAAGAATTATTTATGCAAATTTTTTAAAATGAAGGACTAAAATACAACAATACTAGTAGTTTAAGGTCCATGTGAGCAAATATACACTTTGAGAGATGAAGAAAATGATGGGTTGTTGCGTTTGCTGCTGGTTCTTTGAGGGGCTAAAAGAGAGGCATTGAGGTTGACTCATCAACAATGGAGTTGTGAACTGGCTATAGCATGGGGGACCCATTGTGTTTCCCAACATGACAGCACTTTCTCTCCATCTTCATCATCACAAATCCCACAAAACCACCATCAAAGGAAGAAGAATTTAATTCTCTCCTAGTTTCACATGAGATCATCTTCTCTCTTCACTATTCATGCTTCTTTCATTCATCCATGGCATGCCCAAATAAAGTGAAAAGCAAAAAGATTGATTGGGTTCCCATTTTGTACTGACACACACATACATGCTTCTTCCTTACAAAAGTTAGTTTAGCTTAAGAGGGATATTGCTTTTTAAACAAATTTACTATCTATAGCTAACTAGGTTATGGGTTTTAGTGGCAAAATGCTTAGAAATGAGAGAAAATACCAATGAGAGAAACAGTAAAGACTAGGTGATGTAATGTTTTTTTTATTTTTTATTTTATTTTTAAAAAAATTATTTTTTATTATAACTAGATGGTATATTATGAATGTCATGTTAGTTGAATTTTAAATACATTTGTCTTTCACTCTTTTCAACAATTTATTTTACCACTGCATGTCCTATTTTAGTAATAATATGAGGGTGTTCGTTTCGTAATTTGAACACAATTTTAATAATTTGAATATGATTAGTATTTTGGTGATTTAAATATTATTACTGTAGTAGTATTTTGATTTTATAATTTGACTCATAAAGAGCTGAAGAAAAATAATATTGTAATAATTATGAAAAAATAGTAATAAATAATAATAACATTTAAATCACCAAATAAAATTATTATAGTAACCCAAAAAGAAAATATATAACAAGATAACTTTTTTTAAAAAAAGTAAAAGGCAAAAATGCAAATTAGCTGATAGAATTTTTAATTAGCAAAATTTAAATGATTATCTCTTTTGATAATTTTATAATAATAAATTAAAACGGTTTATAGATAATTAAAAGTCTTGGTGGGTCAGATAAACTGCAAAAGCTTAAGATTAATTTATTATTAATTTCTTTTTCATGTTCAGCTTTTCGGTGGTTTTCCTTGTTGGGATTGGAAAGGAAAGAATAATCAAGAAAAAAAAAAAAATCTGATAAACAATCAAAATTTGGATTTTAAGAAAGGTATCAATTTTCAAAATTAACCATTCTGTCTTGTCATTGTCATGTTTGCAACTTGGGACTTGAGAGAAAAATTAGGTTTGTTAATCTTTCTTATCTCTATCAATCCACCAACAACTCCACCAAATCAATAGTTGAAATTGATTAAAATCATTGTTTGATAGACAGAACAACCAAAACCCAAGAAAGTTAATGTGGTTATTTTCATGTCTTTTTTTTAGTCCAATGGTAGTAACTGATCTATCTTAGTCGTATTCTATCTTGGTAAAATTACTTGGAAACTTTGATATCAATCTTTACAAAATGGACTTTGCATTAATTTATTATAATATTGAATTGACGTACAATATTTTATTGTAATTGCATATCAGATATTGAGTTAACTTTTGTTAACCAATAATGAAAATACTCTTACAAATTTAAATATCATTATCCTCTATACCAAATTTAAAAATTAAAAACCCTACATTATTTATTTTTTATTGTTTACATTTGAAAAACAACTTTTCTAGATTATATAATTGAGTTTCATTTTTATTTTTTTTTATTATACATCTTTTCTAGATTACGTTGAGATTCTAATTTGAAAGTTTGATTTAAGATTTGCTATGCAACTAAATATAAATATCATGAAATAATTCAGTTTTAAAATAAATACATTTATTGGTGCAAATGCATCTTTTTTGTTTATATGAATTGACACTTTGTTCCTTTATTAATTTTTTTTTAATAAACCCCTTATATATTACTGTTTCTGGCATTAAAAATTACACCATACCTTAGAGGCACTTTTCTGAACAAAACATTAGTAAATAGTAATAAGAAGGGGCACAAATGCTAATAAACTATAACATAAAAAAATTTAATGATAAAAAAAAAGTAAAATGTCAATTCGAGTAAAGGAATGGAAATATTTGCGTCAAATAATCTAATAAATATAAAACTATTTTGTTAATATCTATATCAACATATTTTTCATGTAATTTTCTCATGTAAATTTAAAATCAAAACAAAATGTGGCTCTCATTTTTCCTTTGAGTGAAAGAAAATTTAATTTGGTTCCCTAGAAGACCTTTTAGGTCCCCTAGTGTGAGAAATATGTCTCCTTAGCTTCACCATCAAAATTTTCCTACCTGAATTGATGTGTTCAACGAATCTAAAGAAAAAAATTAACACTGCCGACAACCCTAATTTAATTTCCCTCATATCAATCATATCAACCAACCCTTTTCTCATCCATAAAACATTATGCTAAAAAAAATTAAAAATAAAATTTACTTGGAAAAGAGCTTTGATACATTCTCATTGTGATGATTTCCACCACACGTGCCACGAATCAATCATATGATGACAAGTGGCCCAGTAAAAGTTGGACACGAGTAAGGGAGCCAATCACGGGAGAAATTTGAACACAAATTTAGGGTAGCTTTGGTGTCTCACTTTAATTATACCTTATTCTAAATCATATTATTATATGATAAGTTATTAACATTATGATTATTGATTAACCTCCTAATGAAGCAATTAAAAATCAATAGTGGTCAATGACTTTGTTTGCTTGGACTCTTCTTGGGTAAGATTTGGAGAAAAGGTTGTTTGTCTTCATCTGATCAATGTACTTACCATATCTAACCGAAAAGGAATATTTAAAATATTTGTATATTATCAAAGTCCAATTAGAATAAAATACATGTGTTTACCAAAAAAAGAAAGAATAAAATACATGTGTTGATGAAAATTAAACTATAAAAAATATGTTGTCTCATGTGGCACTAGTTTTGATTGAAAACGTGGATAGGTGTATAATATGTGTATTTGATTTCTTTCAAAGGGTTAATATAAGTTTTTAATTTGTATATTTAAATAATTACCAAAATCCAAAATCGTATGCTTATCTACTATATCTATATCTAACCCAAAATCAATATTTATGGAGTATAAGAAATTCTACAGTCAATTAAAGTTCAACAAATTTTTTTTACAACTATAAATTCTACAATCAAATAAATTCCAACAACAAAAAAAATGTACAACTATAATATATATATATATATATATATATATATATATGAGAAATTCTACACTCAAATAAATTGAAACAAAAAAATTTACAACTATATGTATTGCTCAACACCTTGTCGTCCTTGAATTAGAATTATCAAATAAAAAAAATTAAAAAAATCAATTAAATACACGTAGTTCTTTTAGTTTAATTATGACCAATTAATGTTAAATTAAAGACTTATAAGTTCAAATGTCCTTATCATTTCTCATTTTATACCTATTTTCTTTTTTAATTTTTTAAACATTAAATCTTCTAATATTATTATTTATTAATATTTTTTTGTCAAAATTATTCTTAATTTTGAGACACTTTTTTATCACAAATGTCAATAAACAGTAACTTTAAAGAATTTAACTCTTAAAATCTTAAATAAGAAATAACGTGTAAAATTTGACAAATTATACGAAGTATTTGAGTCAATTCGTGTAGATTAAATATATTATAAAGTGGGAATTGAAAACAAATGCAAGAGATCAACAATTGAAATTCAAAAGACAGCATAATGTGTGTTTGCCATTCTTGATGAGTGGACAATACTAGCGAATTTGTTTGACTACAAAATTATCAAAATAATAGACCTTCAAATGGAATTTTCACTATTGAAATGATGATAATATTTGGTTTACCAAAAAAAAAAAAAAAATGATAATATTTGAGTTGAACTTTGATTTTAGTACAATTTACACGTTTGGTATCCTAATTTTTGTTATCTTACCAATTTGGTCGTATAACTTATGACTTTACTTAAAATGATCTAAAATGATAAAATTTGTTACCAATTTAGTCCAACAGTACCGTTAACCATTGTTATATTTTAGGAAAATTTGTATAAATGTCTCTTGAATTATGTGAGAACTGTCATATTGTCCCCTAATTTGTTTTTTTAACATTAAACCCCTCAAACTCTTATTAATTGACAAATTTGCCTCCCAAACTTTATTTAAATTACTTTTTTTCTAATTTTTTTTAAAAAATGACATTTTACCCCTTTAACACTTTGTCCTCCAAACTTTAATTAATTTACTCTTTTTTCCAATTTTTGTTTCTTTTTCTTTTCTCTTTCTTTTTCTTTTTCTTTTTCTTTTTCTTTTGTTTTGTTTTATTTTTCTTTTCTTTTTTCTCTTTCCTTTTCTTTTTCTTTTTTCTTTGATTCATTTTTTTTTCTTTTTCGTTTTTCTTTTTGT
>WUAT03202555.1:0-11634 GCA_010015005.3 Ulmus americana | reverse complement strand
AGAAAAAAGAAAAAAAAAAGAATTTTTTTTTTTAATTTCGAAACCAAATTCTTAATATTCAAAAAGTTCAAGGCCTTGATTACAAAAATATATAAACTCATTTAGCTTTTACTAAGAGTATTTTCAAGTTTTCAACAAAATTTTGGTCAACTTTAAAATTTTGATCAACTTTCATTAACCGGGGTTATATTAATAAATTTTTAAATAATTTAAGATTATTTAAACTACAACTTATAATAATAACATTATTAATTGTTTAAAGTTAAAAAATGTAAAACGTTATTCATGTTAATTGTTTAAAATTAAAAGGTGTAAAACGTTAATATCACCGACGTTTAATCGAATAAGTTGTTTCTTTCACTTTATCTTGTTTCGATGGGGCAAAAGATTCTTTCAATCCGCCCAAACCTCACCTCGTTGAGTGAGTTGAAACTTGAAAATAGATAAAAACCCTCCCAACTAATCCAATGAAGGGGACAAAAGACTCTTTCAATCCACCCGAATCTCACCTCGCTGAGACAGTTGAAAATAAATAAAAACCCTCGCAACCCACCAAATATTCACCACTATACTCTTTTAAAATAACGAAAAAATTCGGAACAATTTCAAGTTGGGGCCACTGGTGAAATCCCAAAAACCTATCTTGTATTTTTTTGTTTTGAAATGCTATCTTATGTGTTGTGTCAAACGCGCTCAAAACTATGTCGCTTTAAATAAACGACAATATTAATATTAAACCACATCGATTATAACGTGTCGTTTGATATTATAGCATGAGTAACGGCGTGTCCTAGATGGAGTGGAAGCCTGATGGAACAAGAAGTCGTCAACCCCAGTACCCGCCACCGTAACTGGAAAACGTTCAAATACACGATCACCTGAACTCTCCTCCGTCTAACTGTTAGGATCAAAACTTGGACCCAATTCGATCAAATTGGGATTCATCTAGGGTTTATGGTCTGCGTAATCTGTAATCCCTAAACCTTCGTGATGATCTATGGAAGTTGAAACTTCAAGACTTGGCAATAAGTAGTTTCAAAGATGACCAATCAGCTCGCCCGCTCCGATCAGCCACCCATGGAGCTCGACCTCGACTCGTTCCTCGACTCACAACTTTCCAGTGACGATGACGAACAACTCAACTCGGTGCCTCACCGTACTATCGACGAAATTCTCAACGATTCCGATTCTTCCCCTTCTTCTACTCCCCCTCGATCCCCTCCGTTTCGGCGTAACTCTGCCGATCCAGAACAGCAATCCTCGAAATTATCGTCCGGGTCTTCGATTGACGAGACTCGCAAGTCTCCAGATGCTTCCAGAGTAACCCAATTGGAGGAAAGGAAGGTTTTGCCCAAACCCGGTTCGTTTCCGCGGTTCAAGTCCGGGGAATTGTCGGAGGATCTGTTTCGGAGGTCTTCCAGGCAATTGCCGTTGTTGTTTGGAGGTGTCCGTTCCAATGCGAAGCCTGGGGCGGCGCTTGCGGCGGCGGCTGCAGCTTCAAGGTCTATGCTGACTCCTCACGCCGCTGCGATCAAGTCGAGGAGGAGTATTGGGAGTGCGGGTTTGCAAAAGGTTCTTGATGGTGGGGAATTGGTTTCTACTGCTGGTGAGGACTCTGATACTGTCTCTGATGAATTGGGTTCTACTTCAAATGGTGATTTGAATGGAATTGGTTCGGAAATTAGTAGGTCCGGTGCAAATTTTGGGGAAAATAACAATAACGATGAGAAAGTGGGTAGTTTGCAAATTCTTGTGCCTGATATTGGGCGTGAGCTTTCGAGAAGAGATGGGATTTCTCTGAAATCCCCTGGTAGAGAAGTTCTTT
The DNA here is from genome assembly GCA_010015005.3 of Ulmus americana. Classification (NCBI taxonomy): domain Eukaryota; kingdom Viridiplantae; phylum Streptophyta; class Magnoliopsida; order Rosales; family Ulmaceae; genus Ulmus; species Ulmus americana. The sequence continues at coordinate 9,809 of WUAT03202555.1, read as the reverse complement.
CTCGTAATGAAGTGGAGTTTAAGGCAGAACATGCTTCGGAAGTCGAGGGATCAAGGGTCGAGAGTACTTCCCAAGACTTGTTGGAGGCTAATGTTGAATCCCAGGTTGATTCTACTTCTGTTAATGTTGGGAAGGATGCTTATACTGATGAGAATACTACTGTTGCATATATAGATGATATGGAAAATAGTCATGTTGAATCTTATTCTGCTGATGGTAATGAAGAAAGTAGTTCTTCTGTTGTGCCTGATACTGTTCATAATGGAGAAGTCGCAGAGGACTTGACTACTGTGGAATTAGAAGGTGGGGACTCATTGAAAAACATACCTTCTTCGAAAGCTAATGCTGAGAGTCTTGACGGTGATGATGTGAGTTCTATTGGTGATATTGATGAGCTTGTGGAGCAGACAATTGAGCAACTTGAGAGCAGGGTGATTAGTAAAAGAGAAGTAAAGAAATCAAAATCGCCTTTGAAGCCACTCGAATTAGCTGAAGAACTTGAGAAGAAACATGCTTCCACAGGTTTGCATTGGGAAGAGGGTGCTGCTGCCCAACCAATGAGGCTTGAGGGTGTTCGGAGGGGTTCCACAACATTGGGTTACTTTGATGTAGATGCCGACAATATCATCTCGCGAACCATTTCATCCCAGGCATTCAGGCGTGATTATGGTTCACCGCAAGTCTTGGCCGTTCATGCTAATTATATTGCAATAGGAATGGCAAGAGGGGTTATTGTTGTAGTTCCCAGTAAGTACTCTGCTCATAATGCAGACGAGATGGATGCAAAGGTAGCGTTTTTACTTATTCCTCAATAGCTTTTCACTAGTTCAAAACTTAACAAATTAATATTAGTTTCTTTTTTGATATTCAGTTTTTTTGGTCATTCCCTTTGTTTATGTTAACCTAAATAAGACTTTTTGAAAATCCATCCCATAGAACACTATATTTTTATGACTCATGAATAAGGAAAAACAGTAGGAGTTATTGCTGTTACAAATTGCTATCTTATGCAAAAAGCTTTATCAATTTGGAAGTTTCATTTCACAGCACATCTGTATTCTCATTAGTGTATTATGCTATCAAGCAGCAATTTGATTTTTCTTTCCTGAGGTCAGTTTTTTGCTGTATATTCCAGAAGTTAATAATACTCGGATTGCAAGGGGATCGATCTTATGCTGCTATTACTTCCATATGCTTCAATCAGCCAGGCGACCTTTTGTTAGCTGGTTATAGTGATGGTCATATTACAGTTTGGGATGTGCAGAGAGTGTCGGCAGCAAAAGTTATCACCGGAGAACATACAGCACCAGTTGTACATGCATTTTTTTTGGGGCAGGACTCTCAAGTTACTCGTCAATTTAAGGCAATTACTGGTGACAATAAGGGTCTCGTTTTGTTACATGCTTTCTCAGTGGTTCCCTTGCTTAATAGGTTCTCTATCAAAACACAGGTAGGATCTTATACCATATCAATCAAGTGATTTATGCTTGTACCTTTGTATTTGATTACCAGAAGTTAGATGTGAAGTTTCAATAATTTGATCCTCCCAGTTTAATATTATGTATATTGATTGAGATAGTGTCTTCTTGATGGACAAAGAACGGGCACAGTACTATCAGCTTCACCGCTCCTCTTTGATGAAAGTCTTGGAGTTGCTTCACTGTCCTCTCATGGAAATGCAACAGGCTCAGCTAGCGGCATTGGTAGCATGATGGGGGGTGTGGTTGGGGGAGATGCTGGTTGGAAACTCTTCAATGAAGGCTCTTCTATGGCTGAAGAAGGTGTGGTCATATTTGTCACACATCAAACTGCTTTGGTGGTATGAAGCCCTAAGATATGACGAATTACATTTACTTTTGTTTGGTTTTCATATGCTTGCTTCTTTGTAAATATTTCCTTCACGGTATGTAAACCCCACAATATCTGTTGCAGGTGAGACTTACTCCCTCGTTGGAAGTTTATGCACAACTTTCTAGGCCAGATGGTGTTCGGGAGGGTTCCATGCCGTACACTGCCTGGAAATACACAATTCAATCACATAATTCACGTACCGGTATGAACTGATGATTTATTTAAATTTATGTTACCAGATTAATAATATATATAAATTTATTGCAGAAAATGTGCCCACTGAAGCTCCGGAGAAGGTTTCATTGCTTGCGGTTGCTTGGGACCGAAAAGTTCAGGTAGCAAAATTGGTCAAGTCAGAGCTAAAAGTATATTATAGATGGTCTCTTGACAGTGCAGCTATTGGTGTGGCTTGGTTAGATGATCAGGTATAGTTTGCTTATTTGTTTTCTGTAATTCACTTATTAGGTTATTGTTTCGAAATTGGGATTCAAATATTCATTCCTTTTTAAAATTCTTTGTATGCATTAAGACTTTAATTCAGAATTTTTAGGATAACTGAGGGTCTTATTACCTATGCAGATGCTCGTGGTTCTGACTATGACTGGACAACTGTGCTTATTTGAGAAAGATGGAACTCTCATCCATCAAACTAGTTTTGCTGTAGATGTTTCTGTTGGTGATGATCTGGTTGCTTATCATACTCACTTCATTAATATCTATGGAAATCCTGAAAAAGCTTATCATAATTGCCTGGCCGTAAGGGGTGCTTCTATATACGTACTTGGACCAACACATCTTATTGTGTCCCGCCTTCTCCCTTGGAAGGAACGGATTCAAGTCTTAAGGAAAGCTGGTGATTGGATGGGTTCCTTGAATATGGCAATGACTATATACGATGGTCAAGCTCATGGTGTTGTCGATCTCCCTAGGACCTTGGATGCTGTACAGGAGGCCATCATGCCTTACCTAGTAGAGTTGCTTTTCTCGTATGTAGAGGAAGTGTTTTCTTATATTTCTGTTGCATTCTGCAACCAAATTGGCAAAATGGATGACTCAAGCAACAAAAGCAGTTCAGTGCACTTTGAAATAAAAGAGCAATATACCCGTGTTGGTGGAGTTGCAGTTGAATTTTGTGTCCATATCAAGAGAACTGATATTCTTTTTGATGATATTTTTTCCAAGTTCATAGCTGTTCAACAAGAAGGTATTTTCAATTTAGTGTCTTGCACTAAATGCATTTATAACATTTTTTCCATTTACAAATTGAAGATTAGACTCGTCCCTTGATAATTCTATATAATTATGAGACAAGAAGTCATTCTCTGACTGTCTTTTAGAATATGCACAGAGAACTCTGTTTTGCAGTAAAACTACAGTTAGATACAAGATAGATTCTAAAAACTGGGTTTCCATGTCTCTCAACGAGAAAAAATATTAATTTTCCTCAGTTTTATTGCAACAATTCTGCCTCTTTCATGAAGTTTGGAACTTAAATGTATAAAATATTTTCTAATATTTCATGGATTCTCAATATTCATAAAGTGTAATAATGTCTATGTTGGAATGTGCATATGTAGTCTCAAAGATGTTCTCTATAACGAGATAAAAGTCATCATTAAAGTTCTCTGGACCATCTAGTCTTTTTTTAATCATAATTAGTTGGTGGATTGATTTTCTATGTTAGTATGACAAGAAATTAGATTAAGCTAAAGATGTATTCTATTAATATATGCCTACTGAAATTTTCGCTTTCCATCTAAAGGATGCATTGTATCATAGATGCTTCATGTAGCAATTTCTGTTGTTTTACTTGCCATTGGTTGTCGATCTTTTGCTGATTTTTTTCCCTACATTTCTCAGACACATTTTTGGAGCTATTGGAGCCATATATATTAAGGGATATGCTTGGTTCTCTTCCTCCAGAGGTACTTCATGATGTTCAAAGTGTTTGCCTATATTATTAGCTGTGATATGTTACACATTATAATATTTTATATATATTTTTCAAAGATCATGCAAGCGTTGGTAGAGCATTATAGCAGCAAAGGATGGTTACAACGGGTTGAACAATGCGTCCTTCACATGGATATTTCTTCCTTAGATTTCAATCAGGTCTGTACCTGACATTTTTCTGTTATAATTTCACTTTGACAGAGGACCACTAATTTTATTTTTCTTGTAGGTTGTCAGGTTATGTCGTGAACATGGATTGTATGGTGCCCTGGTTTATCTATTCAATAAAGGATTGGATGATTTCAGGGCACCGTTAGAGGAGCTCTTGATAGTCTTACAAAATAGTGAGAGAGAAGCTGCTTCTGCCCTTGGGTATGGTGCCTTAATATCTTGTGTTCCAGATCACTATGTTCTGTAAATTTTCTTGACGTCTTAGTTTTCTTCAGAATAAAAAATAGTGCTGGTAGTTAATGTTTAAATTTTTTTTGTTGCAGTGTTGAATAATTTGAACCATAGGTCACTCAAACCCCATTATTTTAGTTATCAAGAAGCTAGTTCACGCCCTTGGTCTATTTGTTTATTTAAGTTGTTGGATTGCATTGTCATCAGACAATTATATGCTGAACCATTTTTTCCTTATATTTTTTCTCATTGATTTTGTTAACAGGTATAGGATGCTAGTTTATCTGAAATACTGCTTTTCAGGCCTTGCTTTTCCTCCAGGTATGCTAAAATTTAATTTATGGTTTACGATGCTTTGACTTGTGTAGACTACCATATCTATATTATAATTCTTTTAGTAGAATAGAAGGTATTGCTCTTGATTACAAGTGATATTGATAGACTTTATTTTCTTTTTCATGATGTTCATCAAACTGTGTGGACATATTCAACTAGAATTTCACGTGATTACTATGTCCCATTCTTTCTATATAGTTCAGTCCCAATGTACATATTCAGACTCAGTGCCCGTTTGTTTTACTGTTTTGTATACTCTGTTCCCTATACGGTATACTCTCCTCTTGGTCTGCCCGTTTGTCTCCCTCTATTCCATATACCCTATACCATATACTCCTACTATTTAAATTTACTCTCTATGTTCAAATATAACCTATACCCTTTTTGTTTGGATTTGCCTCAACGGGCCCACTAACAATTTTGAATACTTTGAGAAAAAAGAAAAAAATTAAAAATTAAAAAAAATTATTTGTTTGATATACTCTGTTCCATATACTTTGAATCAAACAGCAATCTCCGTTCATATACTATGTCCATATACTCTGTTCGTATACTCTGTTCTGTATGCTGCAATATGCTGAACCAAACAGCCCCGTTAGGCATTTGTTTTCTTTGGTGGATAGTTCACCAACTTCAATTATTCACAAAATTCCATAATTTTTCTTCTAAAAAAAAATTCAACCTTCCAGCTATATATTAAGAGCTTTGAAGTAGCTCTTGCCATAACTATTATTTACAATTTTTTTCATGTTCTCATTGTGTTTCCTTTCAATTTGCTCTCTGTTTTTTAATTTAAATTTATTGGCGCAAATTCTCCTTCTTTTTTGAGCGAATTTAGATTTTATTTTCTTATTGAATTTTTAGTCATTTCCCCCTTATTGTTACTGTTCATTTGCAACACTATCAGAATAACTAATTTCTGTCAATTTTTGTTAGTTTAACCGAAGTAATATTTGAATTATTTGAAAAATTAATATATCAAATATTATTATTATGTTTTAAAAAATACATTAAGTTTTTATTTTATTTTATGAGAAATTCTTCTTCTTACCTTGGTTTGGAAATCAGCTTGAGGCCTTACAAGAAGTGTCCACCTCTTGTTTGAAGGCTTGGGAAGAAGAGTCTTCTCAACCCAAAAGCCATTAGCAAATGTCAATCGAGGTCCTCCACTAGAAATCCCGTTGATGAAGACCACAGCGACGAGTTTCGATGCGAAGGAGTTGAGCTGATCATTGGACATGGACTTGAGGAAGGAAAGAAGCTGATCCAAGGTGGGCCTTTCAACCACATGGATTGACAATGATGATTACATGAGGTTCTAGTCCTTGCCTTCAGTGAGCAGGAGGTGCTTTGTGAGGCTCAAAGCAACGTCAATTTGGTTGCTGATCGTCTCTTGAACGTCCATGGTTACAGATAAAAGAAACAGTTCCAAAGGGAAACCAAAACTTTCTTTGAGGGAAGAAATTGGGATTTTCATGGAATTTTTCTATCGAATTTTCTCTCTTCTCGTTATGCTTTTCTCTCTCTGTCAGAAAATTGCATAGGTGCAGTTCTCTCTAGCCCCATCAATCAAATGACGAGATCATAGAATCGTGACTTTCAAAGTGATTCCTACTTGTGTCATGCAAGAGTATTAAGGCTCAGTTTCTATAACAATATTCTGTTTGGTTTGTTATTTCAGTTATTCTCTTTTGTATCATAGCCTTAGATTAGACTCTTAATCAATGGCTTAGATTAGATTCTTAATCAATGGCTGTAATGAGATCTTTGGTTGCCACCTTGGCTATCCAAGTGATCTCCTTTGATTGGTTTATCTTGTATTCCTACTAACTGTAAATATACATCTCAGCATTAACTCTCTGTTAATTTGAGACTTTGATCTTTAGTTCTTCATCTTCCTTTTTTAAAGATTCTTATAATCTTACATGGTATCAGAGCCATAGAGCCATTGTCTGGTGACATGGACTCCTCTGTTTCCTTTTCTTCAAACAACTCTTCTTCTTCATCATCTTCCTCTACCACTTATGCTCTCGTTGATTCTTCTTCCTCAATCTCAACAAATCTCAATCATGGGCTTCTTGTGAAACTTTATCCAGACAACTTCTTGTTATGGAAGATGCAGATGGAAAATGTAATCATAGCGCTTGGCCTTGAAGGCTTTATAGATGGCACAAATCAATGTCCATCTCAGTTCTTGACTCAAGAAGAAAGCAGAACTCTTCTCAATCCTCTATACACAGCTTGGCAAAGACAAGATATGTTGCTTTTTTCTTGGATCTATTCTTCTATTACTGAGAATATAATGATGCAGATCATAGGTCACAAGACATCTTATGCTTCCTGGAAAGCTTTGGAGACTCTTTATGCCTCTACAAATCATGCTCGTATTATTCAACTCAAACTAGAACTCCATTCCTCTAAAAAGGGTTCCAAGAAAATATTAGAATTTTTGCTTCACATCAAGAAAATCGTAGATAGTCTCAATGCTATCAATGAAATTGTATTAGAAAAAGATCATGTCATGTACATTCTTGGTGGTCTTGGCAGCGACTATCTATCCTTTATGGTTTCCATTACCTCATGTGCTCAACCAATCAAGCTTGAAGAACTTCATGGTCTTCTTCTTGCTCATGAACAGAGAATTGATCAATTCAATTATGTAGGAGAAAACTCTCTCTTAGCTGCAAACTTAGCCTCTCGACAGAACAACTTCAGCAAGTTCAAGAATCAAACTCAAAGAACTTACAATCAAGGTTCAAATCCGAACTACAACAGTCAGAATTCAAATGGTGGAAATCAATCTAACCATAACAGTTCTTCCTATAAGAATGGTCCAAAGAGAAACAACAATGGAAGAAATCGACCCCAATGTTAAGTGTGTGGCAGATTCGGGCACATAGCTATCAATTGTTACCATCGCTTTGATAATATAAACTAAAAACCTACCAATTCAAATAGTTCCAACAAGATGGCAGCCATCATTGCTACCCCAGAAGCTGTTGTAGATACAACATGGTTCATGGATTCTGGTGCAACTCATACATAACACCAAACATCAATAACCTCAGTTCAACTAATTCCTTTAATGGCAATGACAAACTTATAGTTGGTGATGGTAACACATTCTTCATAACTCATATTGGTTATACTTCATTTTCTTCTAAAATTTCTTCAAATACCTTACATTTAAACAATGTTCTTTGTGTTCCTAAAATATCTTCCAATCTTATTAGTGTCAACAAACTTTGTCACGATAACAATGTTTTTCTTGAATTTCACCCATCTTTCTTTTTGACAAAGGATGCCAATTCGAAGAAAATAATTCTTCAAGGCAAGCTTGAGCATGGTCTCTACACCATAAAGCCAACCAAAAACACCTGTTTTTCTACCACAAAAGAGCTGAAATTTTCAAATCTTTCTGTTTCAAATGACTGTCAAACGTTCTTTGAACAAATCTGTTGATATTTGACATTCTAGACTAGGACATCCTAGTGTTCGAATCTTAAACAATATTCTGTCATCTTGTAATGTTCATTCTTCAATCAATAAAGATACTACTTTTTGTTCTTTTTGTCAACTTGGCAAAAGTAAAAAGTTACCCTTCTTAGAAAATGAAAAAAATTGCTACTAAACCTTTTGAACTCATTCATGTTGATATTTGGGGTCCAACTCATGTGTTATCTACTAGAGGATCTAGATACCACATTCATTTTTTTGATGATTGCACTTGTTATACATGGATTTTTCTCTTAGAAACAAAAGATCAAGTTACCAAAGTTTTCCTAAACTTCAAAGCCTACGTTGAGAGACAGTTTGAAACAAAAATTAAGATTGTGCAATCTGATTGTGGCACTAAGTACATGCCACTTGCAAATTTTTTTCCAAAATCTTGGTATTGTAACCAAATTCTCTTGCCCTCGAACTCCAGAACAAAATGGGAGAGTAGAGAGGAAAAATATACATATTACAGAGGTTATCTTACTCTTATTGCTCATTCAAAACTTCCTTTCAAATTTTGGGGTTATGTCTTCTCAACTGCTGTTTATCTAATAAATAGATTACCCCTACCAATTTTTAACAACAAATCACCTTTTGAGTGTTTTCATAATAGTAAACCAGATTATCATCATTTAAAAGTTTTTGGAAGTTCATGTTTTCCTTATACAAAACCATACAACACAACAAATTTCAATACAAGTCCATCCACTGCATTTTTGTTGGATATAGTGATAAACATAAAGGTTATCTTTGCTTAGATCCAATTTTGGGAAGGATCTACGTTACTAGACATGTTGTTTTTGATGAAACCAACTTTCCCTTTTCTCAACTACTTCACTCAACATCTAAAACTATCCCTCCTACTACTTTTACTCCAGCAAACATACTAATTTTAACAAATACTTTTCCCACTTTTCTACTTCCAACTCTACCTCTGTTTCTCCAACTTCTTCTCATATTTATATTCCTTCAACTGAAAATGAAGATTTTGTTAACACTACTCTCCTAGCTAATGACACTATTGATCCCTTCTACACCTATTACTAACCAAGTTCTGCAGGATACTACAATTCAAGTTCCTAATATTGCAGGAACTGTTGTACCACTCCAACAAGCTCAAAACGATCATCACATGCACACCAGATCAAAAAAAGGTGTTTTCAAGCCCAAAATATACTCTACTATAATGGTACAAACTGAACCTACAACTTATAAACATGATGCGAAAATACCAGAGTGGAAACAAGCTATGAACAATGAGCTTCAAGCTTTAATTAGAAACTCTACCTGGACTCTTGTTCCTCTAGGTCCTTCCTACTCTATAATTGGCTGTAAGTGGGTATTCAGAATAAAAAGAAAATTAGATGGTTCTATTGAAAGATACAAAGCCAGATTTGTGGCAAAGGGTTTTAGCCAAGTTGAAGGATTAGATTATTTTGAGACTTTCAGTCATGTAGTCAAACCAACAACAATCAAATGTGTAATTGCTATTGATGTTATTAACAATTGGGAAATCAAACAATTATATGTTAACAATGCTTTCCTCAATGGTGAACTTGAAGAAACAGTTTACATGACTCAGCCTACCAGTTTTATAAACTCTTAACAGATATGAGTATGTTTGCAGGTCACAGAAAGCATTATATGGTCTGAAACAAGCTCCTAGAGCTTGGTTTAAAAAACTTAGTACCTCTATTCTTCAATGGGGTTTTGTTTCTTCTAAATTTGATACATCTATGTTTCTTTACCATTCCTCAAATGTGATTTTA
>WUAT03202444.1:0-11634 GCA_010015005.3 Ulmus americana | reverse complement strand
GGTATAGTTCTAAAATATTGTAGAGAAAATTGAAGGAATAAATTCGAAAAGGATATAAGTAATAATTAAAAACAAAAAGCTTTAGACTTCACTCAAGGTTCATTCTCCATACCCTAATTTCAATTTGCTTGTTGATTTATTCTAATTCCTAAATTAAGTCCTAATGTGATTCGTCTCGTAAGATGTTTCAAAAGCGACAATCCTATAAAATTGATCTATATTGATTGTTAATTACTTAGTTTAGCTGACATAAGAAAAGCATGGCTGAACTTATATTTGTTTAAAAGTAAAACAATCTAACAATCTATCTTTTCACATAGATTAAAAACTTTATCTTTCACATAGAATCAAATACGAAATAAGTTACTTAAACAACTGTCACATGGATACACAACTCATTTATTGAAAGGATTTGGAATAAAAAACTACTCTCTATCATATAGTACAAACTAAAATTAAAAAAATGGAAAAACTACATATATGATATCCATTCTAGCTTTGCTAGGAGTTTTAACCACAAAACATCTTCTCCTTGATTGATCTTCTTAATTCAAGAGCTAGAAATGATAAAGAATGTCTTCTAATGGCCTATTTATACTACAAAAAGGTGTGGGATTGATCTAGGTTTAAATCCCTAAAAGATAGAATAAAATCTAAGCTTAAAATCTGAAAAATCGTGTTCACGCCGCGGCACAAAGTCTGCTCACCGCGACACGAATAGTACAATACGGACAATTCACGTTGCGCTCTGCGGCGCAGACTTCTTTGCACCGCGGTGCATAATTACAATCAAATTTGGCTGATGTGTCTTCATGAAAGTGGTAGCCCTTTCTCTTAGCTTTCCATGGCCAAGAAAAACAACTCATTTGGACGTCAGATAAAGAAGTTATGACCAAAATACTAAAGTATGTGCATAATTAAATTTGCTAAAATTTTCAGCACTTCGATTTTAACTTCTATTGAACTTCTATGCTTCCAAATGTGCTCTTCAACTACGGCTTGGCCTGGCTATGTCTCGCAATCTTTAATCTTCATTATCAACCTTCTTTTAACTTCATAAGACCTGCAAAATGCATCAAAACAACAAATGAAACCGAACATAACATCTAAGAACAATCAAGACATTAACACAATGACTAAAGCCCTAATTAATCCTAAATGCTAACAAATATATATTAATAATCATGTATTTTCGGTTCCAATCACCGGTTGCCGTCAGTGTTGCTTCATCCCATGCTAAAGCCACTATTCTCTCCTACTCGGAGTCGCGATCATAGTGGTGTGCTTCCCGAACAAAGGGTGTTCCCAAAACTTAAACCACCATTAAACTCTTACTTTCTCTATCTAACCTCTCTCTCTCTAACTTCATCTAACAACACAAAATTATTGCAAACTATTAAAACAGAGATGAGAGGTTTGAAATCTTACCGAGAGTGTCGTCAGAACACTCTTTACCTTCACTGGATTTTTCTCCTTCGAGCTCCCTCTCCGAGCTTGTTGAACTCCTCTTCTTTACCTGCTTCTTTGTTCACCCTTTCTTTAAAACTTGCCTCTTTCCAGAAAAATCCTCCCCTAATGTCACCTAGTGCTCTGTTTTAAAAGCGCACTAGCCAAAACAGTGCCACATACTTAGTTTTGCAATCTACTCGTTTTAATATTATAGCCATATACATATACATATTGCCTTTCCTTATTATTATTATTCTAAATAAAATGAGAGGTATGGGTGGGAATGGGCTCAAGCCCAAATTATGAAAACCAAATATTTTGGCCCCAAAATAAATCCAAATGTGTTTTAAGCCCACTTTATATTAAATTAACATTATTATTTTTGTGGCTAGTAGTAATAATTATCCAAGTTTTATGAACAACATTCGTAACACACATTCCCTTTTTTTTTTTTTTGGTCCTTCAATACCAATTTCTATTTAATTAAATCTTGCAGTGTCTAATTAATCTATTCAACATTTAGGCACATAATTTGGCCTTTATAAATATTCGCACATTTTACCCAAATATAATTTCAGTAATTTTCCTCTCTAAACTTTCAGTTTGATGCTTTAATTATATTCATTCTTTATTTAGTAGTCACAAATCATCTATGATACGTTATTTTATATAATATTAATATAATAATTATATTCGTATCTATTTACAAATTTAAAACATCAATACTGGTATGGCTTTGCCATAAAATCATTTCCTTAAATAGTTGTTTAATTTAGCAGAGCTAGTAACGTGAATTTTCGGGGTATAACAGATTTGCAACCTAGATTCGAAGCATGCAGCTAATTTCTTTGTGCGAGGATTAATTAATGGATCTTTGATTCATGAAAGATTCATTGAGACTCATCCAGTGGATATGAACGAAGTAAGGTCTAGAGCTGAAAGGATAGCAAAAAGCATAGCAATAGCTGTGGCACAAAACAATGCTTCAAGCAATCCTCTGAAGCATCGTGAAGTAAAAGGAGAACTTGAAGAAAAACAACAAAGGTCAACTGGAAAGTTCAATCAAAAGAAAAGGCCAACAGAATACCAGAGAAACAACTATCAATGCAATCCTCCGAAATGATTCAAGCTAGAGGAAGAGAATTTTGATTATACTTTCACCATGTCATAGGAAAAAATCTATGCAGAGCTCAAGGATCAGAACATATTCCGCATTCTGAAGCCTTATAATGTGCTAGAACATTTGAAAGATCGAAGTCAATATTGCATTTTTTACCAAGTTTGTGAGTACACTTTAGCAACTTGCAATAATCTAGACTTCTAGTTGAAGAACATGATGATAAGATGAGAGTTGCAAAAGTACGTGAAGAGTAAAACTCCTTTTAGGGGAGGAGCATCCCAACCATGAAAAAAATCAAGATTTGAATGTAGAAGTGAATGAGGCTGGGAAAGTAGGAACATCAAAAGAAGGAGAGGTAGGGAAAGGATTAATAGTGCTGTTCTTCGTTCATCAAGAAAAGACTGAAAAAAAAGGCAGGTATGAAGAGTGTGAGAAGAGAAGGATGGAGAGAAACCTCTGGACAATGGCCCTGAAAGGACATGTTAGTACCATTTCCTGAAGAAAGCTTCATTTAAGAACTGTGTCAATCACTTTTCCAGATCAAGATCTAGATACAATAAAGCTACCTCATGCAGACCTACTGGTAATCAAACTTTGGATAGGAAATTCCATGGTTTCTAGAGTTCTAGTTGAGGGAGGAGATAACTCGGATATCCTCTTCTGGGAAGCTTTTCGAAGAATGGGGATAGACAAAGAAATGTTTTGGCCAATAAAAACTTCTCTTAATGCATTTAATGGTATAGAAGTGAAACTTCTTGGAGTAATAGCGCTGCCAGTTTATGCTGCTGATCATGTTTTGGAGGTGAAGTTCTTGGTGGTGGATACTCCTTCAGCCATGAATGTGATTATGGGCAGAGAATGGATTCATGCTGTCGAGAGAGTGGTGTCAACTTTGCATCAAGTGATGAGATGCCAGTCTCCAAATGGATTGTATAACATTGACATCAAAGAAGACCAATCTAATAGTAGAATATGCTACAACATAGAAAGCCAAGGAGAAGAATCAAATTGAGAAATTTGATAGAGTGAAGGATGTAGAAGTAGAAGTTTTGGAGGATGATAGTGCAAAATAGCAATCAAAGGGCTTCTTACTAGTATACCCAAACAAGGTTAAAGATGAAGTGGACACTCTGGAAAACACAATAGAAGAACTTGTCGAAGTTAACCTTGATCCAACTGACACGAAGAAGAAAATATTGGTGAGAACCCTATTGATGAAAAAAGAAAGGCAAAGAATTGACAGAGTGCTTGAAAATGAATAAAGACATTTTTTTCTTGGTCACATAAAGATATTCCGGGAGCGGATATGAAGGAAGCAAAATGTTGTTTGAATATAGATATGACGTATTCTCCTATAAGGCAAAAACAGAGAAGATTTACTTCAAAGAGGAACAAAATAATAAGCAATGAAGTGGATAGGTTGCTAGAAATTGATGCAATTGAACCATGCCAGTACCCTTGATAGTTATCCAATGTGGTCGTAGTCAAGAAAAGGAATGACAAAGTGGAGGATTTGTATAGATTTTACCAATTTGAACAAAGCTTGTCTGAAGGATAGCTATCAATTGCCAAAGATAAACCAGTTGGTAGATGCAACTACCGAATGTGAAAGAATGAGTTTTCTCTATGTCTACTATGGATACAATCAAATTAGAATGAATGAGAGTGATAACATTCACACTGCATTCATTACTAAAAGAGGATTCTACTGTTACAAAGTAATGCCCTTCGGGTTAAAAAACGCTGGAGCAACTAATAAGAGGCTTATTAATTGGATGTTCGAAAAATTACTGGGAAGGAAAGTCGAAGCTTACATAGATGATATGGTTATCAAAAGTAGAGAATCAATAAATCATATCGAAGATGTAGAAGAAGTTTTCGAGATCTTTTAAAGATTTAGGATGAAGTTGAATCCATTGAAATGAGCATTCGGGGTATCCTTCGGACAGTTCTTGGGGCATGTAGTGAGTAAGAGAGGAATAAATCCAATTCCAACATAGATGAAAACGTTTTCAGAAATTGAAAAGCCAAAGACAATTCGAGACGTGAAAATTTTGGTGGGAAAAATTGCTGCTTTGAGAAGGTTTATTTCAAATATGTCAGATTGTTGCAAGCCATTCTTTCATAGTATCAAAAAATCTATATCTTTAGAATGGGGTGAAGAACATAGTACAGTATTCAAAGAGTTAAAGAAATATCTTAGTTCAGAACCAATTTATCAGCACCGAAAGATGGTGAAGAGTTATTCTTGTATCTGGCAGTCTTGGACATGGCAATAAATGCAGTGCTGGTAAGATAAGAAAATAAGAAGCAAAGACAGGTGTTTTGTACAAGCAAGATGTTGCTTGATGTTGAAACAAGGTATAACAGTTTGAAGAAAATGGTTCTAGCCCTGGTTATGGCAAAGAAAAAGCTTTAGCATTATTTTGAATCTCATTCAACATTACTTAAAGATGAAGGGTGGACGAGCCGAAGGTTTGCACTCAAAACCGAAGGTGGACAAACCGAAGGTTCGCAGTCGAAGGATAGACGAACTAGCAATGTTCGCATCCTAAGAGATTACAATATTATGGAAATATTTATTTAAAGGATGGATACATCCAAAATAAATAAATTGAAGCAATATTCATCTCAAAACATTTGCAGGTACTAAAGTTTAAAGCATAAAGAAAGAAAGACAGACAAAGCAAAGAAAATCAAGATTTTTATTGATAATTTATGAAGATTACAAGCGAAAGAAATTAATCATAGGAGTTCGGAGGAGGAACCTCCACCCCAGGACCTCGAGGAGGAGGAGGTGACCTTCTTCGAGCTAATTCTTCGTAAAGCATCCTCCTTCTAAGTCGCTAGCGTCGCATCGTTTCCATTTCAGCTTGATTTTTTTTTTGCTAATGTATTCTCAGCGTGAGACTTCACCAGTAGACTCGATCAAAGCATTATCTTCTAAGGGCACGCGCCATGGAAAAGATGTGTCAACATCTTCGTCTTCACGAGGTTGAAATCTCGAAAAAAGTTGATGAAGGAATTTCCCCAGGATGATAAAAACGAGCATGGAATGACTGAGGATTATCACTTTGCATGAACTGGGGAATCCGCCTCCTCAATGTTTTGAATGTAATAGACTCAAGAAGATCTATTGGCAGTGAAGGATTAGATTATTTGGATATGACTCTGGGCGTTTCACCGAAATATCAGAAAAGATTATTCGGCGTGGGTAATCTACTTCATCGTCAGATAGATAGGCGAATGGGTCGTTGGTAAGATGAGGAATAAAACGATGAAGAGTTGGTGTAACAAAATCAATACAATCGTTGTAAGAAAATTTCCCTTTGTACTTCGGAGTCCGCCAGTATCTGAACCGTCGAAGGTTTGCACCATAAATTCTTCTATGCCCTAATCTTTCGATGAAGACGAAGCTTCGAGTTCGAGATAGAATAAAAGCCAAAATGGTTCATGATCTCTCATATTTGGCTTTGCAAGACATTATCCGAAACAATTGCATTGAAAGCCAAGCAGAACGCCTAATTGGAACTTCAAATCTTGCAAAATTTAAAGGCAGGGGAATTATACTATGGCCAAGACAACGTACTCGCCGATCAAAAATTTTTACCATGGGAGCTTGGGATATAACTGGGAAAAAGTGAAGAAGAATGTAAAAATTTCATTTTATTGATTGATGAAGTCATATAAGAGTTCATTTGGAAATACAAAAGAAAAAGCAACAAATTTAGATAGCCGCTTCTCCTTAACAGACTGGAGGTGAAGAAGATGTAGCTGTAGTAGAAGCCTCAGGAATCTACGAAGTAGTCACGGTTATAGAAGTGGGGGATTGAACGTGAGGATCATCCTACTCTTAGGAGTTTGCAAGCTCGCTAATCCCTCGAGAGTAACCCCTGGGCTAAGAGCAGGATGGGAAAAGGTTATGTTGACTAGGTCGTCAAAAGTTCCGGAGGAGGATGTGGGGGATATTAATAGCCTTGGGAGGGTCCTCATGAAGTTTTAATTGGGAAAGGTCATCTTCAACCTCCTCCACTTCTTGGTCTTCCTAGTCATCCTTCGATAGGATGTCAATTTGAAGGTCTTCATTTTCAAAGTAGTATCTCTAATCACAGTTACCAGCCTCTAAATTGTTCAAGGAATCATACTCATCTGGGCCGGCAGCAACACGTTCTTCGGCAGAGAGAAGTGCCATATCCCATTCCAACCTAAAGCTACTCTAGCTGTTCAGAATTCCTGTTCTAGAGAAGCGGGCAAGAGATTGCTCAAAGACTTCAGTGCATTTGGCTTTGATGTTGGAAGCCTCAGAATCCTTCACAGCTTAGAGACAGAAAAATGTCAAACTGAGAAATGCCTTAAAAAAAAAAGATAATTTTTTGGGGACAGAGTTATTACCTGAAGTTCTGCTTTCAATTACAACACCTTCCTTTACAGCTCTAAATTCTGGACTTTTACATTTTCAGTATCTTGTAGAGCCTTTTGCTGCTCCTTTAAGGCTTTCTTCTTCTTCTCGTCAAATTTCTTCTTCTCCTCCAAGGCCGACTTTTTTTTGTGCAAAGCTAATTGCTTCCCCTCGAGAGCTGAGGATTTCTCTTGATTCAAAGATATGACTTTCACTTTCTTAGACTCTAGAGAAGTAGTAACCTGATCCTTCTCCATGCGAGTCTTTATAAAGCATCATGTGCTTCTTTTAGATCATCTTCAAGGAACTGCACGCGCTCCAAACATTGGAAAATCAAGCCCGTAGCGAGGATCAGGTTATTCCCAATACCCTCAAGCAAATCCTTATATCTCCGAGCAGCTATCAAGGCCGAAAGCCTTAGTGTGTAGGAAACCTCAAAGATATTCATGACCAGATTGTCATGTTCGGGAAACAAGGGCTTAAGCTCTTTAGAATTAGTGCTAGATTGGAGGAAGAGTAGGAATGGTAGTTGACAGCGCAACAACTCTTTTTGTTTCGAAATAGTTATCTCTTGATTCGGAGGAGTAGAGGAGGAAACATGAGGAACTGCGAAGGATATCAGGATTGCAAAAGTTAAAGAGATTGTTGATCACAAAAAAAAAAGAATATGTACTAGCTGGAATCTCAGAAGCCATAGGGTCAGTGACTCTGGCTTTCTTTTGTGAAACCTCTATCTCACCATCTTTCTTGCTTTTCTCAACGTGAGAAGGTTGAGCACCCGTAGGTTTTGTTGTCTTGATCAATTGCTTGGCAGGAACGGGTAAATTTTCATATTTTTTGCCAACTGTTTGCTCTGTACGATTCTTAGATGCACCCAGAGGAGGAAGTTGGACCCCTGAAGGATGAGAAGTACCTTTCAGGGCAGGAGAAGTGGGCTTTTTACTTGCCTCGAAAGATGAAACATCCTTCGCTGGCCTAGAAATGATTTGCCCTGCCATTTCCATAGTATGGGGAAGGTCAGCAAAAGAAAGTTTGAGAAATTCCCCAATCATTGTTTCTGCTTTCTTGAAGTCTTTGTCCGAAGGAAGCTCCAGATGGTTTTCCATAGCAGAAAAACCTATGGCCTTTAGGTTGTTCAAGTTCCTAGGCCGCAGTTTCTGTTTAAAAATTAAATCATCTAATAGAACCCGTTAGAGGATCTCCTAACTGTTCTTCATCAAGGGAATGAGATTCCCAGTGCTATAAGCTTGGAGGTATAGAGTGCACCTCTAGAGGATGGACAGATCAAAAGGATTAATTATCTGCCCGATGTGAATGGCGGTACGCTTATACTTAGCAATAAACCTTCGAAAATAATTTTCTCTTTCATCAGAAGGTTTAGGAGCCTTGGGGTAGTATAGGTCGGAGTCTTCAAGTGCTGGAAAGAAGAAAATGTTAAGATTTAGTCATAATTTCAGAAACCAAATAGTCGGGGAAGATTAAAAAGTTCGCTTACAATAATTGAAGCCCCTACGCATGGGGAAGAGGGTAGTATTGACGAACAGCGATTGCTAGTTTCCACTAAGGAGAAAGTGGTATTTTGGGTCAAAGTCCTTGGAAGGAATGTCGGAGAAGCAGACCCATCCTTTTCTTGGGGAGATGTCGTATTTGGGAGATCTCTTCGAACGAACCCTCGCGTAGCAGAGGTGGAAATCTTCCAACCCTAAACCAAGATCCTTGACGAGGTTTAGGAGGATAAATCTACTCATTGTGCGAATGTAATTTTCGGTAAGTTGGAGAAGATGAATGTCGTGAATGGAAAGGAAATAATGAAAAAAAAAATAGAGGTAAAGGCAGTCTGAGGTGTTATAAATGAAGCTCGGAAACGACGATCGAGCCAGGGAGTAAGACAGAGGGATTTTATGTCCAGTTATCATATTGAGGTCCTAGAACCTCAAGGTTGCAATCAGAAGGGAGTTCACATTCACAACGAAATTTGTCAACAAGAATCTTATTTAAGGTTGCTTAAGCAAGTGGAATAACAGGAGATTTAGGCGAAGAGCTGGCCATTTTGAAGAAAATAAAGGAAATGATAAATGGGTTTCATGAAGATGAAAAGAAAGAAAATGGCGGAAAAGTTAAGAATAGCAGAAAGGAAGATGAAACATGAAAACGAAGAAGCGCGATGAAGAAGATTTATATAGAGAAAGGGAAAAAAGGTAATGATGACACTGAAAATCACAATAAATGCGGGAGTAAGAAAATCACAATAATTTCCGAAGGATGAAATGTAACTCTAGTTTGTCTATAAATATGAAACACTTGTAATCTTTTTAGATATCTTTCATTTAGTAAGAAAGCTCAAAATTCTTAGAGAGAGGAAAACTGTTTATCTACTTATTTCTTTAGAGAGTTCAAGAGTTCATTTGCAATCGTTGTAACAAATCCATTTGACTTGCAATAAGAAGAGATTTATTATTTGTGTTGTTTTTAGTACCAGCACTTTTAATTTTTCTTTTTCTTTTCTTTTCTTTTATTTTCTTCTTCGCCCAAATAATTTAACTAAATTCCTTGAATTTCTTTTGAATAATTTTAATTTTTATACGTCATAGGTCGTTAAACCTTTCGAGTGTTAGCAATATGGTCTTAGAGGTTACCAATATGATCATTATTGAAAAATGTGGTCTATTACAAAATACCACTATTTTCAAACTATAATTTAGATGAGCGTAGTCTTTTTTTACCTATCAACTACAACATTTATGAAGAAAAAGAAAAGGAAAAAGAAAAAAAAAAGAAAGAGAACAAAAAAGAATGCAAAAAATTAATATAAAAAGATTTTTTTTAACTCCTACAACCATATTACTAATACGAAGGGTTCAAAGACCTATAACGCATAAAAATTAAAATTATTCAAAAGAGATTCAAGAAATTTAGTTAAATTATTTGAACAAAGAAAAAAAAGAAAAAAAACTAGAAGTAAAAAAGAAAAAGAAAAAAAAAAGTAAGAAATTAAAAAAAATTAAAAAAATTTCTTAACTCATAAAACCAAATTGCTAACACTTGAAGGGTTGAGGGACTTGTGATGCAAAAGATTAAAATTATTCAAAGAGATTCAATAAATTTAGTTAAATTATTGGGGCGAAGAAGAAAATAAAAGAAAAGAAAGAATATAAAAAGTAAAAAAATGCTAAAAGTAAAAGAAAAGGGAAAAAAAAAAAGTAAGAAAGAAAAAGAAATTTTTTATTTCTTACAACCAAATTGCCAAATTGCTAACACTCGAAGCGTTCAGGGATTTATGACACAAAAAATTTAAAATTATTCAAACGAGATTTAAGAAATTTTGTTAAATTATTTGGGCGAAAAAGAAAATGAAAGCAAATAAAGAATAGAAAAAGAAAAAGTATATGTTAAAGAAAAAGGAAAGAAAAAAAAATGAGGAAAAAAAAGAAATAAATTTAAAAATAATAATTTTTTTTAATATCTGAAAAAAAAAATTTGCTATTATTTGAACAATTTAGGGATCTATGATGAAAAAAAATTAAAATTATTGAAAATAGATTCAAAAAATTAAATTAAATTATTTGGACAAAAGAGAAAAGAAAAAGAAGAAGTAAAATAGAAATAGAGAAAGAGAAAGAAGAAGTAAAAGTAAAATAAAAAAAATTAAAAGGAAGAAAGAAATAAATAAATTTTTAAAAAAAAATTTAATTTTTCGAGATAAATTTACTAATACTTGAAGTGTTCAGGGACCTATAGTGCAAAAAAATTAAAATTATCCAAAATAGTACAAAGGACAATTTTGTTATTTTAGTTGACATAATAAATAAATAAATAAGAAATAAGAAATAAATAAGTAAATCTCTACCATCTATAGAAAAATTAATAGCTTAAAAGAGGGAACTAGTACCATAAAGGTACTAAAGGAGTTAGCATCTTAGAATTCACCTTTATTTATATATATACACACACATGATTCTTTTACGGTGTACACCAAATTAAATCTAAGAAAAGTACTAGGCTTTCGTCTAATTAGGTTGGGTTGATCGAGTTGTTAAATCTCAAACCAAAAATCAACCTGACTAAAATTGGGTTTTCAATCCAAATAACCTTAATCTTTACTTGGACAGGCTCTTTGACACATTGTTTGATTGGGTTTGGGTGGATTGGTCGGGCTAACTAGTTATGTGCACCCTTGATTTGTAGTGGTAAAAATTTAACTTGGCCAAGAGAGAGCCCAAATATCTAATAGTCTGGTAAATACTCTCAGCCCCGTTTTGCTCAAACTCAAGTTTGGCAATGCCATTTAATATGGATTAATTAAGACCATCCTAAATTAACCATATTCTTGTGGGACTATTATGGCCATCTAAAATATTGATTATAATAGTCCCAAGTATCTGTTAGAATTTGTGCCATTGGATTAGATACATTTAATGTATTAATGACAATATGATTGAGTAACAAAAAATTTTATTTCATGATATTAAATTGTGTCCTAATTATGTTCATTTGTTGAATGTATGAAGTAAACTATATGTCATAAACTATATTATATAGATCTTGAGTTGGACATATGAGGAGTTCATATATGGAAGATCCAATGTTACGGATATAGTTTAAATACATGGTCCGCAATTGATAGAATAAAGACGGACACTTTATTCTTGTTAAGATTGTTATGAGT
>WUAT03202333.1:0-11635 GCA_010015005.3 Ulmus americana | reverse complement strand
TTCACCTTTTGAAAGAAAAAGAAGAGGATAACGTTAAAGTAAAATGTGTGGAGGTTTTTGAACAAACCTTCGCACGCTACTCGAGAACCGAGATTCTGAATAGCTGCACTAGATTCAGGTTGGGATGGGAGATGGCACTTTGTCCTCTAAAAGAGCGGGCAGTAACTAATCCTAATGCGAACGACCTTCTTAATAATGTGAAAGTAAGAAACTACGACCAGACCCATTATATTGAGAAGGAGGGTCTGCGTATCAATTATGTTTCAGAGGACGAAGATGACAATTTCATTGAAGCAAAACTAGATGATGCTTCTCCTCAAGTAGAAATGAATGATAATCCTCTGGAATCTTCTAATGCTCATGCGGCCTCTTCAGGGACATTTGACGGTCTTGGGACAATCTCTTTTTCTCAACCCCTTTTGAGCTCAGCGGTTGCCCTTGAGGGTTTGGTTGATCTTAGCATCCTAGAATGTAGGATTGATCTTATTGATCAATCCTCAACATCAGTGTTTCCTGACCCCTTGAGGGCTTCTTCTATTCCGCTAGCTACAGACCCTTCGACATCAAAAGACAAGCATCTTCTGGGCCAAGGAGGTGCAGCCATTTAATTTTTTG
The DNA here is from genome assembly GCA_010015005.3 of Ulmus americana. Classification (NCBI taxonomy): domain Eukaryota; kingdom Viridiplantae; phylum Streptophyta; class Magnoliopsida; order Rosales; family Ulmaceae; genus Ulmus; species Ulmus americana. Next base: position 11,020 of record WUAT03202333.1, on the reverse strand, counting down.
TAATTTCCCTATATTTCTTTATAATCTGCAAACTCTTGTAAACCTTTAGGTTTCATTAATGAGAATTAACGTTTTTTATCTTCCATTTATTTGTTTAGTCAAATCTCAAGCATATACGATCAAACTCTTTGACCACCCTATACGTCCTTTTGGTTATAGCAAGAGGCTTCTTCCTTTAAACTTTGCAAAATTTGAAGTCCTAGTAAGATGCTCTTCCTAGCATTTAATGCAATCATATCGAAGCTTGGTAAAAAAAGCCCGGTTTGAGAGATCTTTGGCATACCTCTCTCATATTCTATCTTTTTCTCGAAGTTTCGTCTTCACTAAAGGATTGGCTTACTGGGATGTTTTTGGGGTGAATCTTTTATGCTTCAGATATTGGGATACTCTGAAGTATAAAGGTCAATTTTCTTACGAAGAATATCTTGATTTTGTTACCCCGACCCTTTGACGCTTCGTCCGTCGTCCAACACACGATTCATTTGTTTTCCTTTCGATGACGAGATCAAATTTGCACGAAGGATATCTTTTGTTTCATCTTCAATGAAACATCCTAACTCTCCACTAAAGGAATTGAACCCTTCACCTGCAAGGGATCTTCTAGAATCTGCTACTTTCAAAATATTGAATAGACAACCTCCACGATTTCTTCAAGACAATAACCCTCGGTCGTTTCATGCTCGTTTCTATTGCCACGGGGAGGTTTCATCCTCTTGAAGAAGATGATATTGACATATCTTTACCTTGGTGTCTTCGATTAGATGTTGATGCTTTGGTCGAGCTCGCCGGTAATTTTTCTCATTAAGAATATATTAACCAGCGTAGGAAATACCAAGCTGAAGTAAACGTATTGCGACATTGTAGGCTTAAATTAAGAAATTTTTATGAAGATGATGTTTCTCAAAGATCTTTCCCCCGTCGCCGTGTGGTAGAGATTCCTCCTTCAAGCTCTTATCATTTGTTTTATTGTTATGCTTGTAACATCTCTTTACATTTAACAAAACTTTATCTTTTGAACTTCTTTCGCATTTCCTCTATCTTCTCTAGTCGAAGGATGAATAGTTTTTAGAAAACTTTGAACTCTAGACTTTAAGCTTCTTTTCTTGTTGATTTGCTCTTCCTTTGCCATGGCACGCATATTCCTTTAATGCGCTCATCTTTCTTTGGCTTTCTAAGATTCCAGCTCCTGATCCGCCCAACAGTTTTGAGATGAATATTATTTCAACCAATTTATTTTGCATGCGTCCATCCTTAAAATATGAGCTTCCACAATATTTCAACCTCTAAGATACAAAAACTTCTGGTTCGTCCACCTCTGAGGTGCAAGCGCTTTCTATCTCGTCCACCTTTGGAATGCGAATGTTGTTGGTTCATCCATTCCTGGAATGCGAACACTACTGGTTTGTCCATTCCTGGGATGCGAACACTGCTGGTTAGTCCATCCCTGGGATGTAAACACTGATGGTTCATCCATGCTTGGGATGCAAACACTGCTAGTTTGTCTATCCTTAGGGTGTGAACACTCCTGGTTCGTCCACCCTTTAGGTGTGAGTGCTTTCTATCTCGTCCACTTCTAGAATGCGAACATTAATGGTTCATCCATTCCTGAGTTCAAAATTTTTTAAATTCCTTTGTTGTAACAAAAAAATCGATTCATTAATCTTTGAAAAGAATGCAATGGGGTTGGGGTGAATAATCCACAATTACTATCTCATTAAAAACCTATCTCCAGAAAATCCAATGGGACAAAATTGAAGTATAGAAAAAGAATACTACTTCCCTGGGAAATTTAAATCAAATATAAATTTCTTTCAAAAATATTGCACTCCATGTTCGAGGAACCTCCTTCTCATTGCTTAAATTGACCAACTTGTATGTTCCTTTACCAATTATTCTTTGATTTCATATGGTCATTCCCACTGCTCGTTGAATTTCCCTTTTTGCATTACCTCAGGGATCCTTCTCATCACACACGTTTCCTTGATAAAGCATCTGACCTTTGCCTTTTTGTCATAAAAAGCTCTTACCTTATGCTGGTAAGCTACCCTTCATATTTGTGCGCATTCTCAAACCTCCTCTAGTAGGTCCAAATTTCTTACTAGCTGCCTCAAGTTTTCTTCTGCATTCTCTACTACCAATGTAGTTTTAGTGGCAATCCTGCTTCAGTTGGTAGTATTGCCTCTGCTCCATACACTAACGCAAAGGGGGTTTCTTTTGTGCCTCTCTTCTTTGTTGTTCATTATACCCATAACACTTTCGGGAGTTCTTCCAGCCATGCCCCCCATTTTTCTTCCAAATTCCTCCACAGGTTTCCCACTATTAATTTTTTCGTTGCCTCTACCATTCTATTCGCTTGCAGATGATATACTGGTGAAAAATTTATCTTTACTCCGTATATCTCTCCAAAGCTTTCCACTTTCACATTATTGAACTGGGTTCCATTATCCTTCACCAGAAACTTTGGCATCCTAAATCGGCAAATCAAGTGCTTCCAAATGAAATTTATTACATCATTTGCAATAATGCTTGAATATGATTCAGCCTCAACCCAATTAGTTAAGTAGTTTGTTGCAAGAAGAACAAAACATTTCCCACCCTTTGATGTTGGTAGTTTTCCAATTATATCCAGTCCCCAGTTCATAAATGGCCATAGGTTAACAACTGAATTACAAAATTCAAAATGTTGATGTATTAACGGACTGTGCTTCTGGCATTTCTTGTAGTTTCTTGCATAATATTGGGCATCTTACATCATGTAGGACAAAAAATATCCAACAATTAACGCTTTATGAGCCAAGCTTCGTCCTTCGGAGTGATTGCCACAATCCCCTGAATGAATGGCTCTTAAAATTGCTTTAGATTCTTCCTTCATTACGCATCTCAACAATGGTCCGAAGAACGACTTCTTGTACAATACCCTTTCTATCAAAGTATATATGGAAGCCTTTATCCTCAGACTCTGTACATTCCTCTGCATCTATCATGTTAACTTCTGCAAGATAACTATTTGAAGTTGTGAGCTTGTTTTTCTTCTTGTATTCCCCATATGTTGCACCATTCGGTAATCTGTCAACCCTAGCATTTAATTCCATTTTTATTACTTGGATATCTATCATCTAGAAGTGTTTAGTCAGCTCGGTCACCCTGTCACAGTATGCCTTCATTCTTTTGTCTTTTGCTTCAAAGATTCCATTTATATGTCCCGACACTAGCTTTGAATCTAGGAAAACTTTCAAATTATGTATTACCAACTTTAGCGCTAATTCCAAACCATATAATAAAGCTTCATATTCTAACTCATTATTAGTCATTTGTTTTTCTAGTCGAAAAGCTTCTTCAATAATTACTCTAGAAGATGACTCTAAAATGACTCTAATGCTTGCTCCTTCTTTATTTGATGCTCCATCAGAATTGAGTACCCATTTCATTCCTTCCCTTGGAAGTACCATAAACTCTTTCTCTGATGGATCGAACGATTGAATTTCAACAAAAAAATCAACTACCACTTGCCCTCTTTTTGTTGTTCTTAGGATATACTTTATCTCATAAATCCCCAACTCGATTGCCCATTTCGTCAACCTCCTAAATAAATTATGCTTTGAATGAATTTGCTTGATTGGATAATTTGTTACTACCGTGATTGGGTAAGACTTGAAATAATGTCGAAGCTTCCTCTTTGCTGTTACCAAAGCAAGGACCATCTTTTCCAGGCTACTGTATCTTGTTTCAGCATCTAACAACATCTTGCTCATGTAGAATACTGGTTTCTGTTTCTTGCCCTCTTCCCTTACTAATACGACACTCATCGCCACTTCGAAAATTGCCAAATAGAGGAATAAATCTTCTCTATCCCCTGAGGCTGATAGGATTGGTGCTACACTGAGATACTCTTTCAATTCTTTGAACATTCTACTTTGCTCCTCACCCTACTCTAATGAAGGTAACTACTTTATGCTTTAGAAGAATGGTTTGCATCGATCTGACATTTTTGAGATGAACCTTCCCATAACATCTATTTTCCCAGATAGACTTTGTACATCCCCAATAGTTCTTAGCTCTTTGACTTATAAAAGCATCCTTATCTGTGTTGAATTCGGCTCGATCCCTCTTTTACTTACAACATGCCCCAAGAATTGCCCAAATGATACCCCGAAGGCGTATTTTTGTGGATTCAACTTCATTCAGAATCTTCAAAAGACTTCAAAGATCTCTTCCATGTCCTCAACATGATCCCTGGATCTTTTACTCTTAATCACCATATCATCTATATAAGCTTCGACCTTTATCCTGATAAATTTGCTGAACATTCGATTAATAAGCCTCTAGTACGTTGCTCCAGTGTTCTTTAAGCCAAAACGCACAACCTTGTAACAATACAATCCCCTTTATGTAATGAACGTTGTATGAATCCTATCTCTTTCATTCATTTTGATTTGGTTGTATCTGGAGTATGCATCAAGGAAACTCATTCTCTCATATCCAGCGGTTGCGTCCACCAACTGGTCTATCTTTGGCAACGGATAATTGTCATTCGGGTAGGCTTTGTTTAAGTTCATGAAGTCTATACATACTTGCCACTTTCCGTTCTTCTTTTTGACAACTACTATGTTGGATAACCATTATGTGTACTAGCACGGCTCAATTGCATCTATCTCTTATAATTTGTCCACTTCATCACTGATTACTTTGTTCCTTTCTAGAGCGAATCTTTTATGTTTTTTCCACATCGGATGATATGACGGGTCAATGTTTAAACAATGCTTTGCTTTTTTTGGGCCTACCCCGGGTATATCTCTATGCGACCAAGCAAAAATGTATTTATTTCTTTTTAAACACTCTGTTATTTTTTCTCTTTCCTCCTTTGTCAATAGGGCTCCCACCAGCACCTTTTTTTCTAAATCATTCGGGTCAAGATTAACTTCCATCAACTCTTCGATTTTGCTCTATGGGACATCTGTTTCTTCCTCAACCTTCTTTAGATATGCTGGTAGAAAGCTCTTTGACTGCAATTTTTCACTCCCTTCTTCTGGAATTTCATCTTCCTTACCTTTTGCTTTGTCAAATTTTTCGACCTAACTTTTGGTCATCCTTTGAATTCCTCATTCTTCTTGGCTTTCTATACTGTAGCATCTTCTATTTTGTGACTGATCTCCCCTGATGTCTATTGTATACGATCCATCCGGAGATTGGCACCTCATAACTTGGTGTAAGGTTGACACTACTCCTTTGACAGTATGAATCCATTTTGTCCCCATAATCACGTTTACTGCCGAATGAGTATCCACCACTAGGAATTTGACCTCTACTATTCGATCTGCCGCATATCTAGGCAATGCCATCATCCTGAGGGGCTTGACTTCTACTCTGTTGAATGCATGAAGGGACATTTTAACAGGTAGAATTGCTTCTTTCTCAATACGCATCCTTCAGAAGGCTTCCCAGAAAAGGATGTCTGAGCTGCTTCCTCCATCAACTAGCACTCTTGACACCATCGCACCTCCAATTCGAAGTTTAATTACCAACAGATCTATGTGTGGTTATTTTACCACCTCCAAATCTTGGTCTGTGAAGACGATTGGAACTTTCTCTTGACGAAATTGTCCTCCGGAAATAGTGTTTACATACCCCTATAGGGTTATTGTCCGGAGATTCCTTTCCTCCCTTCTACTTTCAAAATCCTCATACTTTCCTTGCTTCTCATTCTTTCCACGATGAACAAAAGAAACAACTCTCAAATTCTACCCTAATTATCCATTCTTCGATGTTCTTGCTCGTTCTGTTTCATTCAGCTGGACATTTGAACCTTGATTCCTCCATGGTGATGACACTCTATGCTTAACTGGGACTTTGTTCTTCACATACTTCTGCAATTCTTCTCTCTTCATCATAGTTTTGAGCTAAATGTACATGTTTCTACAGGTAGCCAAAGTGTGCCCATAGTCCTCATGAAAAATGCAGTACTAGCTCCAATCTTTCAAGTGATATGGTACATTGTAAGGTTTTGGATTATGGAAGATTTTCTAATCTTTTAATTCTACATAGATCTTCTTTTGCCATATAGTAAAGGTGTATTTGAAGATTTCTTCCTCCGGCTTAAATCTTTTCGAAGGATTGCATTGGTAATCACTTCTCTGAAATTCTGATGATCTTTTTTTTCTGATCAGATCTTCCTCCAGATCGTTGTTTCTTATCCTCTAGCTTTCTTTTTGTTCCTTGATACTTCAAAGGGTTGCTCGCAAGATTGTTCTGATCCACAACAATTGTTACATTCTTTGCTATTTTCTGCCTTTTTTCCTTCACCCAAATGATTCCTTCAACTTTTCCTCTTACTTCGTTCATATCTTCGGGAGGAGTTTTAATGAATCTTTCATGGACCAGAGACCCGTTAATCATTCCTCAAATGAAGAAATTATCCACTTGCTTTGAGGAATTGTCTGGTAGTTTCGCCGTATCTTTGCTCCAGATGCAAATCCGCCATAGTCTTCCTCTACGGGAAATTACTCCTATACTGTTCTAGAAACATCTTACCAAACTACTTGAAACTTTGAATTGATCCTTTGGGAAGCTAGTTGAACCAATTTAGAGCTCGTCCAGTTAAGGTTGTTGAAAAAAGCTTACACATCAATCCCCCAGTAATTTCTTCCAACGAAATTCTTTGTTTGAATTGCAGCAAGTGAGAGACTGGATCGGACTTCCCTTCGAACTTCTCTAACATTGGTGGATTTAAGTTTCTCGGCTTCACTTCCCTTGTTATCCATAAAGTGAACGGAAATTTAAAGATTCCTCTCATCGCTTCTTCAGCTTTATCTTTCGGGTTATTGGTAGAAAATCTTCCAATTGTTTTTGCCACCTCCTCAATAAGTTTCTCATTTAACTCCTTTAGGTTGATCACTTTTTTCTTGTCCTTTTCTCTTGAATTGTTCTTTTCCTCGTGTCGAATGGTTATTCTACTATTGACATTCCTTGAGCTCAAGGCCACTAAATCTTTAGGACTTTTGGTGTCATCTCTGTTCACTTTTGTTTTCCTTCCTTCCTCAATTTCTTTCTTTGGTCGGCAGAACTCTTTTCTCCACTCGTGTACTCTGTTATGTTTTTTAAGTTGGTTCTCTCCTTTAAAATGTTATTCTCCCTTTCTAAAGCTTGGAGTTTATTGTCAAACATTAATCTCATGTCATTCATCATCTCTGTATTCGCGTTGTTCTTTTTCTCGTATCCTTGAATCATTTTGGCTAGTTGCTCCATTTGCAGAGTTGCCAGATTGCTTGACTCCACCAAGCTTGGTAAAACTTTAGTATCCGTGGATCCTTTCTTCTTCGGTGCGATTTTTATTTTTGACCTGCCAAAGATATCAGTAAACGACCTCCAAACAAAAGTTCTGACTTCCAAGTAAACATAAATTTTTTACCAAATCGAGAATTAAAATTTTCAACAAACAGAATTCGTGAAGAAAGTTTAGGAAGATTCAGTTGTGGATTTCTGTTCACGTAGTTGCTATCTTTGGCTTCTCGTATTATTTCCCACAGATGTCGCCAATTGAATATACCAAAATTTGGAACAAAAAAAAACTCCTTTCAAATCTAATTCCAAACAATCAAAATACAATCAATGGAGAAAGAAGAATCCTCTAACAAGATACCCTAAGATTCACTCTTTCTAAGCAAGGAAAATTGAGAGATAATACAGTTCTTCGCTCCACTTCTCAAAATAGGAAAATCTAAAAGTCCCCTTAAAATTTACAAGTGCCTCCTATTTATAGGTGAAATTGAAAGAGATTTGATCCTCTGGATAGTTGGTATAACCTTCGTGACTCATCCTTCGGCGTGTCGTATTCACCCTCCTTTGACGCCTTGTATCCATCCTTCAGCGCCTCGTATCCAACTTTCGGTGCCTCGTATTCCTTAGCCAATGAAATGTCGCCATGTAGGGAAGTTCACAATTTCCCCACCCATGCCTACATAGATGATTACTTGGGATATGGGTATGTTTACTTAATGTACCGTAAGGGTGAGACCTTTGATAAGTTCAAGTAGTTTTATGCGGATGTGGAGAAGCAATTAAGTCTAACCATAAAAAATCACTTTCTTTTGATCAAGGTGGTGATTATATGTCGAACAAATTCCTACGACACTTATTAGAAGATGGGATTATATCCCAATTGACTGCACCTGGAACTTCACAATAAAGTGGTGTAATTGAGAGAAGAAATAGAACCTTCTTAGATATGGTTTAGTCTATAGTGAGTTATTCTACATTGCTTGTATACTTTTAGGGATAAGCTTTATAAACTGCATGTTATTTTTTGAACAACATTCCTTCGAAATTGGTTCCTAAGACTCCTCACGAGTTGTGGACAGGTAGGAAGATAACGTTAAACTATATTCGCATATGGGGTTGTCCTGCTCAAGTTTTGGATAAGGAATTAGATAAGTTGGATTCACATTTGAAAATGTGTATGTTTGTTGGTTATCCAAGAGGGACAAAAAATGGGGTTATTTCTATAATCCAAAAGAAAATAAAGTCTCTTTCCTTGAGGAGCATTGCATTAAAGACTTTAAGTTTCGAAGCAAGGTTATATTTAATAGCATTGTTGCTTCGGTAGTTCCTGATGTGGAAAATGTTCAAATTAATAAAGAACGAACAATTGAATAACAAACTTCTAGAGGGCTTTGTCATAGTGGGAGGATTGTCCAGTAACCGATAGGTTTATGTCTAGTGGTGAGTCTTTGGAGGCTGAGACCATAGGGCATGAAGACGATCCTTATACTTACAATGAAGCTAATGGGGATGTTAATGCAAATCTTTGAAAAAAAGGCTATGAACGTTGAAATGGAATCACTGGGTTTCAACCAACGGGTTCAAAGCAAAGGGTCTAGAGAACTAAGTTTGCATGTTGTTGAAACCCATTTATGGATTGAAGCAAGATTCTCGTTCTTCAAACATGAGATTCGACCAAGTGGTCAAATCTTATGGATTTGAACAAAATCTTGATGAACTTTGTGTTTACAAATATTTTAAGGACGAGAATGTAGTCTTTCTAGTACTTTATGTTGATGACATTCTTTTTAGAAACAATGTGGGAGTGTTGATATCGATCAAAGTTTGGTTAGTCAAATAGTTTGATACAAAGGATTTGGGTGAAGCTAATTATGTTCTAGGATTAAACTCTTTAGAGATTGGAATAACAAAACGATAGCTTTATCCCAATTTTCACACATAGATAAAGGACTTAAAGAAATTTGAAATGCAAGATTCCAAGAAAGGAGGGCAACCTTCTTGGATTAGAATTACACTTTTATTGGATGATTGTCTGAAGACATCCAAGGAGAAAGAGTACATGGAAAAGGTTTCTTATGCTTCGGCTGTTGAAATTCTTATGTACGGTATGCTTTGCACTAGAACTGATATATGATATGCTATGGGCATAGTAAGTCAACATCAATCGAATCCTAACCATTGGGTTGTAGTCAAGCATATACTCAAGTATCTTAAGAGAACGAGGGATTATATGCTAGTGTATTTGGGTGAGGACATAGTGCCTCTTGAATACACGAATTATGATTTTTCAATCGGATAAGGATTCAAGGAAATCGACTTCTGGGTCAGTTGTTACTCTTTGTGGGGACGCCATTGTGAGGAGGAGTATTAAACAAACTTGTATTGTTGACTCAACAATGGAGGCCAAATGTGATAGCCATTGTGGGAACTAAGGATGTGGTTTGGCTCCGCAAGTTCCTTAGTGCTCTTAAGGTTAACCTAGGACCTAGGTATGGATAGGTCAGTTACACTCTATAGTGATAAAATGGTGGTCCATTATAATGTCTCTTATCCTAAATCTTGTTAACTTTAATTAAAACATTAGTGTATATATCAACAAACATGAAACAAGGTATCAATAAATATTAGAAGCAATACATAAATGATATCAAAATGTCAAATACATAAATATCGTAAATTCATAAAGTCATTAAGATTTTTCAATAATGCTCATCTTCTCAACATGTCCAGTAAATGCATTTGGAGGCAATCTCTTAGTTAACACATCCATAACAATGATATTAGTGTTAATATGTTCAATTGACACTTTTGTTTTTGAACTTTTTTTTTTCAACAACAAAATATTTCAATTCCATATGTTTAGCACTTTTTGAATACTTGCCATTTTTCGCAAAGAAGATGTCAGCAGAATTATCACAATAAATTTTTAGTGGCCTGACAATAGTGTCGACAATTCCAAGTCCCAGAATAAAGTTTTGCAACCAACTTCCTTGAATTGTGGCCTCAAAGCATGCCACAAACTCAACCTCCATATTGGACGTGACAATGATAGATTGTTTCATTCCAGCTAATAGGAACAAATAGCCAAATGTGAACTTTCTTGTATCAACACACCCAGCATAGTTTGAATCTGAATATTCAATCACCTTGAGATGACTAGATCTCTTATGTAGACGGTAGAATTCTATAATTGAATTTCTTGTGGGAATGAGGCCACTGGCAATCTGTTTGACCTGTCAGACAGAGAAATCATATATGATCATGAAGTCCTTGACACTGGGGGGCATGCAGGCCAAATGAATTCCGGCGGTTAAGTTAGTTAATGGAATAGAGGATAAGATCCAAGAGAACATGTAAACTGTAAAGGTGTGATAAAGTTACCGTGGCCAGGAGATTTGGGCGCTGCGGAGGCGGTAGGCAAGCTGGAACTTGGTGTTACGACTGTGTCACAGAGTAGCCGAAGCTAGACTCTAGGTGGAAGGAAGATTAGAGATGGAGATAAAATACTAGAAGGCTTGTTTAGATGTCTAAGAAAGCATCCAAAAGTCAGGAAAAGAGCCCAAAGGAAAGAAACCAAGAGTTTCAAGTGTGGAAGTAGAGGAATCGTCCCCCAAAGATGGTGTGTCTTTGGGTACTTATAAGTGAAGGTGTTAGAATCTATGCCCTAGGCAAGGATTAAAATATCGCAAATAACGGAAATATCGCAAGTCCGATTTTACGGATATATCGATGGAAATATCGATAT